>JAQFYB010003131.1:0-20781 GCA_034694085.1 Pogonognathellus longicornis | reverse complement strand
AATTTTCATCAAAAATTCAGTTGGGCTTTGCCTTCCGTCGAGTGAGTCTGGGTAGGTTAGCTGAAACGCGCAGTATAGTTGATAACAGAATGCCAATGCCGATATATTTTAGCTGTTAGTATTGTCGGTAAGAGTAAGATTTTTATATTCTTATTGGAAACCAAACGAGCATGACAATTATTATTTATACTTTATGATTAATATTTAATTAAACATTTTATATAACAGGACTTTACGACCACGGCAGCTCGAAAAGGTTAAGTCGGTTAGTTTCCTCATGTTGGATACGGATACAAAGTGGCGGTATGGCAAATTCATTAGCAAGATCGGTGATGAACTTGAGCCGGTTTTACGGTCGTTTTATGTATAAGAACTCTTCAACCATGGTTAAGTTCAGAAATAACTTCGATATCCCTACATGGCAGTGTTTTCGATGTTCTTCTTCAAAAAGCGGTTTGGCTGCAACTGTAAAGTCTGCAGATTCAATTGTAGAGCAAGATATGAATGACTTGTTTGATAGCATTAGAAAAGAATTGAAAGGAAGACATACTGATTTATATGATGTTGCATCCTATTATTTTGACGGTCAAGGAAAAGCTATTCGGCCTATGATTACGATATTAATGGCTAGAGCAGTGAATACACATTTGCACGGTGATTCTAAAAGTGTTCTTCTTCCGTCACAAAAGCAAATTGCATTAGTTGCAGAAATGATTCACACAGCGACTCTAGTTCATGATGATGTGATTGATAGATCGGACAGACGAAGAGGAAAACCTAGTGTCAATGCAAAATTCGGCCAACAAAAAACAATTTTCGGAGGTGACTACGTTTTGGCGAAGGCTGGAGCTATGATTGCGAGAATAGGAAATGAGGAAGTTACCGAAATTCTAGCCCAAGTCTTGGAAGATTTGGTTCAAGGTGAATTTATGCAAATGGGGTCTGACGAGAAAAATAGTGACAGATTTTCTCACTACATTGGCAAAACTTTTAATAAAACAGCTTCATTGATGGCCTACAGTTGCAAAAGTGTTGCAATTTTAAGTGGATCAGACGAGACTTTGTCAGAAAAGGCTTTTCAATATGGAAAACATTTAGGGATCGCTTTTCAACTTGTAGATGATCTTTTGGATTTTGTCGCGTCAACAGCGTCAATGGGGAAACCAGTTGTTGCAGATTTAAAATTAGGTTTAGCAACAGCTCCAGTACTTTTTGCAGCGCAAAAGTTTCCTGACTTAAATGTACTAATAGATAGACATTTTTCAGAGTCGGGTGATGTAGAAAGAGCATTAGAATGTGTTCACAATTCGGACGGACTGGAGGAAACTAAAATCCTTGCTCAAAAGTATTGTTTAGAGGCTGCCCGATTGGCAAGTGTATTTAAGGAGTCGCAGTATCAAAGGGGTTTAGTTGCTATTACAGAGAAAGTACTTAATAGATCGAAATAGATATTTAAACATTTTAAATGCAATTATAATTATTGTTGTAACGAATACAAATGATGTTATTTTTTAAAGATTCAAGACTTTTAGTATCATAAATAATAAAAGGGACTAGTCAATAATCCCGAGGAAAGACTATTTAAACTAATTTTTTACTGTTGTGGTATAATCTTTTATTGTTTCATAGATTTTAGCAATTTAATAATACTATTCAGATACATAGTGCTATTCTGACTACTTTGTGAAAACACATTATTGCATAATAAGTATGTGAGTAGTGTGTATGTGTACTTGTATCATTTTATGGCATAATACTTCTCTTTACATAAACAATATGACATAATCTGTTATACAGTATACACAACTGATGCATTTTAAATATAATGCAAGGTACATTGAGCAATAAACCGAAGAAGACAAAAGCAATTTCATACTGAGTATCATGTATCATCATAGTAGCTACCTAGTAATACCTATGTATTTATTGCTATGTATGTCTAATGAGCATATGTGACGTGATTAAGAACCCAACAAATGCAACCAAATAGACAATGAATCATAAATATGTATGGCGATTCTAAAAAGTCTCATCCCCGACTATCATTTACTATTCTACATATAAAGCTATATAAATGTTATCTTATTTGAGATATGGCTAGTTAAAAGGTAAAACATTCGAAGGTACTAAAAATACATTGTGTGTTGCTTGGAAATGGAGGGTTCAATCAAAGACATCGGATTGTTGCGAATCACAATTAATAATTGCAAATGAGGTAGATACATCTAAGTGACTAAGGTTTGTAGGTGTGTATATGTCCGATGCAATTGCATGTCTTTTACATAGATAGTTATTAATGTGGGTATGTCTACAGTGTACTTATAATCACAATCTACTATTACATTCATTTAGCTATTTCCTCCGTCGGGGGTACTAACGGCACTGGCACTTTTGGTACCAGTGATTTCAGGGGAGCATGTTTGAATTGAGGTAGTACAAGTCCGAATTTCGATTCTATTCCTGAGAGGATAGGCAATGCTAATGCATAGCCACCTATATGATCAGGATTTTCTGATTTGACTTGATCAAGACTGTTGATGAGAACTGAAGCTTCAGATCCAACCGGTCTCCTAAAGTACAGTTAAGTATTAATTACTGTTTTTATATGGGACAATAGTTACAGAGAACATTTAACATAACAATTGTTAAGGAGAGTTATCTTACGTTCCAGCAAAGTCGACGTAAAAAATTCGTTGAAGAATTTCATAAACGAAGAGAGTCACGCCGAATTGAGATGATGGTTTGATTAGCCGAGTACCCTGCCAAAAGGCTCGAAGTCCTTCTTCTCGATATATTTTTATTGCTGCGTCTATTATGCCATTGTAACGAGTTTGACCTGCTCTAGGTTCTACCTACAAAGTAATTCAATTCAAATATTTAAGTAGAGATATTGATATTACTTTAAATTCAATATTCATAGCGTTACTTTCATACTTGTAGTCTAGTCTTGATTACATCACAGGGCATTGATAAAGGAGATCCCGGTACACTTGCTATGAAAAGTACAAAAAAGACTTATTGTTAGTATTTATATGATTTATAGTATTAATACAATTTTTGGTATTTTAACTTGTTTGTGAATTAAAAACTGCGTAAGATGGCAATAGGCCACAAAGCAATTATTTAACTTTATGTATGTACTTGTAGAAGTATGCATTTTTAGTTGCTGATAAGAAATGTATTATTAGTAACATTTTTTACCGATTGCCCCAGCCAAAATCAAAGACAATCCCGTATTATATCCATCTTCATCTTGCAGCTTGACTTTCGTATGTGCATAAGTAGGAAAGAAAATAGCACCGAAAGGAACATCTCTCAAGAAACAAGCACCCATCCCCTGAAAGTTACAAAATTTGCATTGAAGGCACAAGTGCGAAATGCTTTTCATATAAAACTTTGGCCGAAGAGTATTAGTAACACTAATAAACTTGTTACTCTGTATAGTCCGAAAAATCCTAGTTGCCTCATCACAGTAAAAGCACTTAGTCTTCTGTTTGGAACGAGTTCACCAGCAATTTGAATTCTAATTTTAATAAGTTCCAAAGGATTTGCAAATATTACGTAACAGGCTCCAGCACAAGCACCAGCTATAATTTCTCCCCATAAAGGTATCTGTCTTTTGCGATTCATGAATTTATCACGAGCATAATCATTCACCTACAAAATGAAGCGTTTGTTTCACGTTATTAGCACTTTACTATGTAACTATGTCTTAATTAACTGATCTTATTCTTAATTAATTACCGTCAGTTTAATAGCTTTCCCAATTGCAACTCCGTGGACCTGTGGTATTAATCCACGGTACAGCCCTCTGAAACCTTCGTTTCTCAAAGCTTTTTTGAAACAGTCTCGATTGTTTTTATAAAGTCGCCCTTCGTACTCCGAACTTGGTCTTTGTATCTGCATGCGAGTTTTGACTAAATCCATTGGGTACACGGCAACGGCACCCACAGCTGCAATAAGCAATCTGTTTTTCAATTTATTCCATGAAAGTTATTTCTCCTATTTCAGCCAAGTGAAAATATTGCAGAAATGTAATTTTACCTCCAGCCGCAGATCCCATTGCAAATCGATAAACACTCTCCAATAATTCTATCAGGGGACCTCTTTCTTCTGGACTCTGGCACGCCTTTAGATCTACCAACCTTTTATTGATTTTCTTGTAGTACTGTTCTGGAGCAACATTTTGCAAATCCGAGTAAATAATTGTTTCTGATTTATTGATAAGATCACTCAGACGAAACAGAATGTCAATTTCTAAAGGTGTAATATGACTCATCATTTGTGCTGCATAAAGAAAGTCATTTTTTGTGATTTCTTTATCATGAATCCCATTCGTGGCTTGGAGGTAAACTTTTTTAACCAATTCGATGTTATTTAGCAAACTATTAAGAGCTACAAAAAAAGGAAACGATACTTTATCTCCTCCTGAGACGTCTTTGACAACCTTTTGTGGTAAAAAGTAATTAAAATTCATTCAGATGAGTTAACGTGCTTCATTTCTGATGCATTCATAAATTGAGAATAAAGTAATACACCGCTTCACCTGTAGGAGTCTTTTGGTAACATCTTTTGTAAGGAGATGGGACCGGATTGTCGTCATGATTGTAAAAAAATCTTTAGAGGAAATAAAACCCGTTTCATCTATGTCGAAACGACGGAATGCTTCGGCTCCGTATTCTTCATGAAAATCCTAATGCATATAAAAATAAAACATGCAATCTCTAGCTAATACCTATTCAATTATTCACTGAAATAATTTTTCTGTATGCAAAACACTTACATGAATAAACTGACTGAATTCTGCATAGGTAATCACACGATCCTTATTCTTCCCAAAATACAACTTAATAAAATTTCCGTCTAAATCAAATGGAATTCGTTGTTGGAGAGTAGTTTGTTGTATGATTCCCTTGAATTCGTCAAAACTGACGATCCCATTTCCTTTAGTGTCGAATAATCTGAAGGCAGTGTTGTAAAGAGCATCGGGAATGCACAAAACCCTCTCAAAGGCTTGAAATTCCATATAGGAGATGAGACCATCTTTAGAAGCGTCTATAATTCCTGCCAGTAGTTTTAATGATCCTGGATGATAATTCGGTGCTTTCAGTACACCAAGAAACTTTCGAATAAAATCTTCGGAGGTCATGAACCATTCCCCATCTTGTTCGACAGAGGCATACTGAAACACAAACAGTATTTTATAGCATAGCATATATACACGTGTACATACATACACTTCAAGAACATACGAATCTTTTGTCTTTCTTGATCATTTAAAACTTAAGTTCTTTACTTTGTAAAACACTCTCCTCAGTTCCTCTGTCTTCCCATGCTTGTAAGATTTGGAACCAGCCCATGGATCCAGCACCTGCATATTTTAATTCATTTGGTAACAATAATACAACAATCGCAATCATTCATTAATTAGCTAATTGACCAAACATGGCATATTGGGATAATTTTGGGAAAAACATTGTGTTAAATTCTTTAAATCATTCTTATTAGTACAAATTGTATTTCTGGCTGTAAAAACATCTTTTAGTGTTTGGTATGTGTTTCTCATGTTTCCCTATAACCATAATCCAGGGGATTGTGATTCAACCGCCAAACATTGCCTTTTCAGTCAATATAACATTACATAATTCAGCTTAGAAAGATAATACTAATAATATGCTGTGTGCATGTGTGGTAGTGTGGTGTGCCTAAAACCTAATATTTTTTGCTTCTTTGTGGTCTTAGCCACTGCATTACAGATACATACAACATAACAGTCCCTACTAGTATTGAAGTTGAATTAAAAAGCATATTAAATTTAACATCGAGCTACTATTCTAATGTATATTATGTACCTACTAATAGCTATAATTTTATGTCGCACGATTCTCGGTTCTACATACACATCCATGCATAATATTATTATGCCCACTTTTTCATTTTTGTGTACGTGTACTAAGCACTCATGTAGCTGACTCGGCTGACTGCGACTACTTTTATTGTGACTGGTATTTACTTACACTAGAACACATGAAATGAAATACGAGGGTGGAGGTGGTCTATATATACATAGAGACTAGAGAGTATCAAAAGTAACTTCCCATTTTGATGTTTTTGCAGCCCGATCCTTCTGTGAAGAGACTTAAACCCTTGGAATAATGTAGATCACTTCCAGTTATGCATATTCATTCTTCATCCTTTAATGCAGTAACTGCAGGCCTGCAGCTGCAGTTATTACTAGCTTTCCTTTTATGTAAGCTAATATTTATATTTGTAATGCTGCTCAGAGCTCAGCCTCACACTTTCAAACATTTGCATTTGAATTAAATAGTTATTATGGAGATATAGAATCTTGATTGCAATGTCAATGTCATAGACTGAGACTGAATATATGCTAGCTAATAAAAATACTGTAAATAAAAATACTCTGTCCACTTAACTTCGTCGAAGTAATTTATTGTCACGGGTTTGCAGTAGCAGTAAGTAATATTGTCAAACAATTTAGTGTGGCTTTGCACACTTAGTGAAACGAGTAGTAGATTTGTTTGAATTGCTAATGCTAATACTACAAGAAAGTGGCTATGGAAGTACCTACAGAAAAGTTATATTGCCTAGACATCTAAAATAGAACAATTCCAACTTCACTGGACTTGCGCTAATATTACTCCGTGAATTCGCGAATTCGCTTACTGGATGTTGGTATTATATTTTCGCCAATGCAGTAGAGCTATTAGGACCTAACCTACTCTAACTACCTAGCTCGACTTTTGCTATTTTACACATACTAATAAATTATAGGCTACTGGAGCTGAAACATCTTTCTTATATTATTATGTAACTTGGGCATATCATATATATATATGAGCATGAACTCAGGAAGAAAATGTGTTTGTAGAGTTTCTTTGAAAGTTAACTACTTCTACCTGTATATACACAAGAGATCAAGTCATAAGTTTGTAAGTCGTATACATGCAATAATATGCATATACACTAATACCTTACAATACCTTTCAGGTATGAGCCTAGTAATCTGGTAATGTACGGCGAGTGTAAAACTATTGTAACTATTTGTAACAGCTAATTGTTTTGTTATTTTAACCTTCATCTTTACGTGGTTTAAATACAAATTGCAAGCGCCTAGCACATTTTTTGCACTCCCCCCTATCCACATAATAATATGCAAGATCTAATAATTATTTTGCAGGCAGAGTTATGTAATTTTAAGTCTAAACAAATAATGCGGCAATATACACAAAAATGACTATCATTATGCAACTTTGTCTATAATATGTACTATGTACCTATCCACCTATAGAAAAACAAGTCTAGTCTTAGTTTTTTATTTATGCACCTTATTGACCTCATAATTATAATACATAATATATACTTATTCTTAACTCTCTACGTACTTCCAATAGAAACAGAAATAGATAAGATTTGAAACAAAGCTTTCTATTGCATAGCTGCAATATCCTTAATATCGTCACACTAATTAGGAAAGGCATTATCAGAGAAAAATAATGGTCGGGTCAAGGCATTATGTAAAAAAACAATGGTAGGGGCATTCAATCTCCCTCAAAAGAATTCCAGTATAAGTAGGCAAGACCTCCTTAAAATTTTGCAGGATAAGGTGATGTACTTGAAATACAGTGGTAATAATGAACATACATCTAGTGCAAATAGTTTTTATACCTATATCGTTTTAATGAATTCCATAACCCTATGTATGCCATAACCACCATGCATGCATACATCATACTGCAGATTCACTATTTTATTACTTACCTTAAGTGTAGATTAGATATTATGTTAATGATGAAAGGATAGGTTCTTTTTAAGTACATAGAAAAATGCATGACTTAAATTTAGAAGTGACAGTTACACGCAATGACTTAAAGTAATGATAATGATAGTCTCAGTTATAAATAATCAAAATAGCATTGTTTAAATTAAAATGACACATTTCGTCATTGAGTAAAATCATTGAAACAAGGCAGGAGGAAGAAATTGTTATGCGTAATATTTTTATGTTCATCAATCATATTAGCAGTAGTAGCAGGTATATGAATTTTTCAGCAGTTTATGGAAAGGCACGTATGAAGTATACATTATTATAGTTGCAAGTTTTACTATATTATTATATTGTACCAAGCAATCAAAGCTTTGAGTTCTCTGCCTTTCATTTCAGCCGGATGAGCAGCGAAAAGAAATTGATTAATGCAGGTATGTACCTAAAATACTTATATATAGCACACTCACATCAGAGCAGAAGGGCCTAATTAATGAGATTTTGAAATGAGATAAGTATCTCATGATGGAAACCACTAATTGAAAATTTTCTTTTATTAGATCACGTTGTAACTTTTAACTATATGTATATGTATCTATAGGTAAGTTTTGTTTGATGTAGGTAATAAAAACGCTACATTTCCAATACTACTTCTAACTCTAATATAATGCAATAATATAACTAACATTAAGTGCATGTACTCCTCTCCATCCTATGCATCACTCTCAGTCTCTCTAGGACATACCACTTGCAGAAAACAATTTACATACATTACAATAGGTACTTCAAATTCCAATTATATGTAAATATTTTAGGCCAATTTGTCCTCAATTAATGAGAAATGTATCTGTATATATATTTACAGTGACCATATCTAAAAAATCCGGGACATTTTTTGACTTATAATCATAAGATTGTTCTTCATTGATCATGATTGATCTCTCCGAAATGCAGGACCCATAAGTTTTTAAGAAATTAATAGAAACATGGAAATTTTTTATCAAACAAATTTTTTTTGAGACAAGCTTACACCAATTTTACTATAACTTTGATACAATGATTAATCCCCCATTATTATGGTTACTGAGATTTTTGGAAATTGAGACGCTGATTTTTTAAGCAAAATTCCAATATATTTAGTACAAATAAGCCGCGAAAAAGTTAAGCCTATTTGGACCAAAATATCCTAAATAGGTATGTGTCCAATTCACGCGTTGACACAATTTGCTGGTAAAGTGTTACATAAAGCCGGATCTGGTTTCGAAGAGGCTAAATAAGCTAATTTGGGCCAAAATCAACATAAAAAATCCAAGATATTTCCAGGGCTCGACGGGGTCCTGAATACAGGACAATCCTGGAAAATCCAGGACGTCTGGCCACTCTGTAACTATATTATATAGAAGACATTTAAAAACAGTTTGCTGTATGTCTTGTGTGTGTAATAGCAACACGTACGTGTAATAGTAATAATTATCTAATAAAATATATTAGTACCATAAATATGTAGGTATGCATGTATGTATGCATTTATTATTTAATCGTTGTGCATAGACATAAGTATACAAAGAGGGACACATACCTTAAATTAAAATTATGTACCTTATTTATAGATAGATAAAGATAATAGATACATATAAGTAAAAATATGGCCATAGGTCTGACACGGCATAAGGTAAAAATTAATTTGCAACGCAACATATCTCAATCTCAATCTTTCAAGTGAGCAGAAAAAAAAATGTAAATTCCGCAGTTATGGGCAAGTTGGGCAAGTAAGAAGTCGAAGAGTATTTTGTGAGAAGTGGAGCTTTTGGCCATCTAGCCAGGGAGAGGGAAGGAGCATGAGACAGAGAGAGCCACCGAGTCGACTGTAAATCTAAATACGTACTTTAGTAATAATTGAACGTAGAGTTTGCAGTTGGGAGCGAGAGACGACGAAGGAAAGGCGAAGGAACGTATTTGGTGCACATACGGGGAGTAGGGCAGGCCGAGCAAAAAGCAAAGGAAGAGAATTGACTTGACTGCACAACAAGGAGGAAATAACGTAGGTAGAGTAGGCAGAGGGTGAGGCTAGCAAAACAAGCTACGAGATCCATTATGGACTCAGCAGTCCAAAGAGGATAAAGTGCTCAGAGCCTGTTTCAAAATTTGGTCTGATTTATTGTCGTTTTGGGTCTTGAAATTATCGTCAAAATGTTCACAAAAATTTTCTCTATCGATTGCTGTGTTTTGTGACCTTTTTTGTGCGGGTCAATAGGGTCAATTCTTGTCATTTAATCAGTTTAGCTCCTGGCGATGAGCCAAATGCGCGAAAATTTAAAAACCGGTGTAGATTCGGAGGAAGCACATGTGCTTTCTCCAGCCCATTCACAACAACAACATCAACATCGTAATTTGCAACCGAGAAACCACAGAATCGGCTTAGATCTGCCAGAACCAGAAATTCCAAGGGGAGAACCCGTTATTCCACAAGAGGATCATGAAATTAATTCTGGTGAAGGAGAGGGTGATGGGTCGAACGAGGACGACATTGACAATGAAGTTTATAATGAAAACGACAATCCTCAAGAGAAACATCTCGGAGTGAATAATAAATCTGTGGATGGGCACCGACAACGAGGACAAGCAAGTCATCGAAAAAGGAAAAACTCAGTGAAAGGTGGTGGTGATGGAAATTATATTCCTCCGTATAAAAAGAATCGCTTTAGAAGACAAACTTCTGTACTACCATCAAAATTCTTGTTGGGAGGAAACATTCACGATCCGCTGAATTTGGCCAGTTTGGCTGACGAAAAAGTAAACGCCCAATTGAACAGGGCTACTCCTGTGTCATCTCCATTGGCTGTTCCAAATGAGCCACGAAGAAAAAAGATTGTTAGTGCTGCTTTAAACGATGCCAATGAAAGAAAAGATTCATCTGATACGGGGACATGGAACTGCCCCAAAAAACACAAAAATCGGAAACATCGACCGAGAAAAAGGCATGGGAGAAAAAGGACGGATAGTGAGTGTAGTATTGCAAGCTCTGGGACTGGGGACAATGAAGATAACGGGGAAACTGATGAGGAAACCGAAAACCATGTTAAAACTTCGACTGAACACAAGAAAGATAGATCCGACAGCGTGGGTGAAACTTTAGCAGTGTGCTTGGCTGCGGTTAGCCGAGCAAGAAAAACGTCGGAGAAATCAGCTGAACACCACAATAATAACATTGTGAATGTTACTACCACCAATAACACTTCTAATGTAAAAGACAGCATAGAAACGAAGGATAAAGTTGTGGACGTAATAAGTTCCAATGAAAAAGAAAAATCATGTGTGTCTCAAAATGTTGCTGCTGTTGACGAAACTACCAGTGCGGAAGTTGAAGTAAAATCTGAAATTGCAACTTCAAAGGAGGATGTTACCAAGAAAATTGAAGAAAGCGACAATTATCATGAAAATAGCAATGATGTGGAAGATAAAGAAACGATCAGTGAAATACAAGAAAAGGCATTGGTCACTGAAGCATCAAGGTTGCGAGATGAATGTAAATCGAGACCATCCAGTGATTATGTTCCGCTGAGTAGCTATTATGCTCCCTCTCCATTTATTTTGGACGTTTTGGAACCAGGAGATTCCTTTGAAGTGCGACCTTTTGAGTCACCTTCTTTGACAAATTATTGCTGCAATGACGACGCTAATTTCATGGAACCCTTTTCTCCACCTCCGTCTCCAGAAGTTCCACCATTCATTAAGAGAATGCAGCTGTATGCAAGTGCTCATCATCTCTCGCCCCAACATATGATGTCTCCAAGGTCGCAGCCAAATTTGTTACACCGTCATTTCTGTCGAAAGCGATATCGTAATCACAAAAGTCACAAGTTGGATCCGATTGTCAGCCCAGTGATCCCGCAACATGGAAATCGACGAAAGCATCATCATCCCAAGAAAACTGGACCGGGGGTTGCTGGACCATCATGCTCACAAATGCCTGTGGCAGGCCCAAGTCATTCTTCTGTGGAACCTCGATCTAGTTCTGCTACGAATCAGAAGGACAAAAACAAAAGGTTTCGAAAGAAGGATCAAATCTTCCAGTTTGGTAACTATCAGCGTTACTACGGTTATCGGACTAGTACCGATGGGGAAGATCCTCGTTTGAGAGTTTTTAAACGAGAATGGTTTGTGGGGAAAGATGTTCTCGATGTCGGGTGTAATATTGGACACATAACACTTTCTATTGCAAGAGATTTTGAAAGTAGAAGGGTGCATGGCATCGATATTGATAACTACTTGATAAAGGTTGCTCGAAAAAATATTAAGCACTACATGATTCGAGATCCGAAAGATAAAGACATTATCTTTCCAAATAGTCTACCGCTGATGTTTGGAGCCATACAGCCTCCTCCGAGAAATAATGAAAAGATCAGCAATGTGTTTCCGTACAACGTCTCATTCAGTCATGTAAGTTAATTTAATTAAATAGCTTATTTATTAACGCTACTCTGATAATTTATAACCCATCACAATTTAAATAGGATTCTGTATTGAGAATTTTTTGTGTTAATTAAACTACATTTTTTTTAATGGATTGTATTATTATTATTTCTAGGAAAACTATGTTTTGGAAAAGGATGAGATGCTGAGTGCTGTTACACCGGAGTATGATGTTATCCTTCTATTGAGCATTGCTAAATGGATTCATTTAAATCACGGGGATGATGGACTTAAGAGACTGTTTCGTCGTTGCTACCTGCATTTACGTCCAGGAGGTAAACTTATTTTGGAGCCGCAACCTTGGTCGTCGTATAAGCGGAAGAAAAAGCTTACAGTAAGATAATTTATTTTAAAGTTTGCATCACATTACATGACATATTTTAAGTACACAATAAAGTGAGTACATCTCGGTAAAATAAAACCTAAAGATTTTTGTTTTTTCTTCATAGGAGAACATATTTAAAACATACCAGGCCATCCGTTTTTATCCAGATTTCTTCCAGGAATACCTCATCAAAACGGTTGGATTCGTTGCAGTTGATACAATTGGACCTCCTACTCATCATCCTAAGGGGTTTCAGCGACCGCTACTTGTCTTCACAAAACCAATGGGATCTCCAACATCTTCGTTGATGATTACTGCCCCTGCTGAGGTATCGTGTACAGCTACATCATGCAGTGCCAATGAGCCATCAAATGACTCCGGTTGCTCTTAAAAAATTAGTAAAGCCAAGCTACATTATCTACCTTGGATTAATTATTAAAGAGATATAGTTTGATTGTTGGTGTGTCGTGTTTATGGGGATGAATTTGTCGAATGAGTTGCTGAATGAGTTGTATAAAACTTCTAATTTTTGTCATCGAAAGACGCTATATTACTTTTATCGTTCGTTCGTATTGTACAGTGTACAAATACCAAATATGTACTTCCAATATTTCCATTTTGCCAAAAATGTTATTTCCTTGTCGTTATGTCGTTAGCAGATGTATTTATTAGAAGTTTTATGTGCTCCCCCAGTGTTAGTCTCTCGCCACAAATTACTACCAACTTTTCATTTGTTGATATTTATTATTATTTTGTTAATATTACATTCGTTAAATAATTACATAATTCAGCATTCAGTATTTCTTCCCTGTGTCATTGTCCGTAATGAAAGTGTATGTCTTATAACACAATTAGTCTTATGATTTTCCGTCTTATTAGTTAGCAATGAATTAAACCAATAAGCATTAGTTTTTAAAATTGTTAGATTTTTCCTTTAAAAATACTATTATATGAATTCAGATTCCGACTTAGTTTTATATGCGTTGTAACGCTGATTGGCTGTTATTATATTGGAGGTAAAGTATAATACTTGTGTGATAGAATGAAAATATCTTTTTTTTTTGTTAAAAAGCACTAGAATTACTTGTATGGTTGTCTATAGATGTGCAATTCTTTAATTTTTTATGCAAAAGGTAAATAATTTAAAGTATAGGTATGCAACAGTAAGATCTTCCGATTTGCTACTTATTACTTTAAAATTTGTCTGCATCTTGTACAAACAGATCTATTTCTGCTCCTTAATCAAGCTTGGCGTATAAAACAGTACAACTTTTTGTAGACAATTCGCATTATTCGCATAATAAAGCGTATTCATTACTAATTATTGTAATACTATTATAATGCTGGTATCTAATAATGTCTTGTTTTATGTAATGAATGAATTTCTAAAATGTATGATAACGTTCGTATTTTAAGCACTATTCTATGTTAAAGTAACCCCACAAGAAATTCTTTCTTCTTCCGCACTATCAATAATTCAATTACATAGATTACTTAAAATTATACATTACTGGAGGAATCAATTCAAAACTGATTGCTAAGATTACTGAGATAAAATTAGTTTGCAATTTGACTTAACAGTATGAATATAAAAATTCGTAATTATTAATTATAGATTCTAGTAGTTGGTGCCTATAATATTCTCTTTCTACTTTAAAATCTTAGTAACTTACGTTTTACATTCTTATAATAACAAATCAACTGAAATAGGCAGCTCCAGTTTTTACATTGCTGACATGCTTTGTACATACTATCGGTAAGAATATGAAATATTCAGAAGTTGTTACATTGATAATCAATTAGGCTGCAAAGTTCAAAGTTTGATTTGTTTATTTAATTTCCTTAATTAATAATGCGTATTGTTATTACTTGCTTTTGAAATTATATAAATTATCTGTTAACGTTTCTCAGTCATTTTTTGATTGTTTATTGCATTTATGAAACTTCAGATGACAAAACAGTTTCAAAATATTTTTGGTTTATTAGTGTCAATTAGTTGGTGTTCATGTGACAGCCACTTCGGTAAATATGTAATAGTTACAGTTGAAAACGAATTTATATGTAATGTACAGGTCCGAAATATAATATACATTTACTGTGGACGTCTTTTTCTCTATGATATGATTATTATGAGCGTTGCAAGTTGGAACGTACCAATTGCAAGTGTTAATTTAAAGTCTTTCTTGTATAGTTCGAGTTTTAAAATATAAATATGAATGAATTTAAGCTGAAGATTGGTCTATAAATACATATACCTACCTACTTAAATGTACCTTCATTTACACATTGTAAGACGTAATATAAGAATGTATGATACACGGGAATGGATGAAGTCCATATGATTAGATTTATTTAGAAGAAAAGCGAATACGAATACATACATATTACTTTTAACTTGTAATTACAATAATTATTAACAATGTTACATAATATGCAATTGAGAATAATACTATGAATTACGAATGAACTCAAATCTGTTACGGAATGGATTCTATGAAATACTGTATTTACAAATAAAGTATCTATAGCTAAATATAATAACTTGCTTTACATTTTTGTGTTTAAATTCCCAATTCTTTGGTCTTCCGCACTTGTTCATAATTTACTTGCTGTATACATATTTGTGGATCTCATAATATTTTGTTATCATAACATTTTCAAAAATAAGAATCAAATATATTGCAGATCTCTAAATCGTATAGTTTATACATTTATAGAACAACAGGTCACTTTTGTCGAAAGTAACAAAAACGAGTATCTTTTATGTACACAAAGGCACAGTATTAACAAAGTGTAACAGTCTCACCTTAAAATATTCGCAGGTCAACTAATATTAAGAGGTACTATTACTATTAACATGACAAAATGACTTAGAAGATACAATTTACACTCATGCTTATAAAATTCATATGAAATGATGTATTTGTTAATACTTTTGCAATATATCCCCTTTTCTTTCTTCTGGTTTGAAGGATTAAGAATAAGAATAATACATATATATAGTGTATCCAGTCAAACAATATTTGTAAGAGCTGGCAATTTTAAATTGAATTAATTGATATTGATTCTGTAGAATTGCGGAATTTTCAGTTTTAAACAATATGCGGAAGCGGAGGTCTAAGTCTATTGTTGCTTCCCGAAGACTGAGACAGAGCCCTGGCTCGAGCGGGACTTCTGTTGGGTGAGGGAGTGTGAGATCTTCGATGATATTGTTTTCCTCTCGGATTCACAGTTAAATTTTGACTGGAGGAAGACATTGAAATATCCGACGAGGAGTTTGACATTGTCTTAGCAAGCCTTGGTTTTCTCTCCGACGCGTGACTGTGACTACGGTTGAGACGAGTATTGCTTTTATTCTCACCTCCGCCATCCCCATTGCCTTTCTTGGTTATTGAGTTCACAGAGAGACGATGCTTCTGTAAATTCGGAATGAGCCCAAGGTCTTCATCGTCACTGTCCGAGTAAATGTAAAATGCTTGATTCCCTACTTTTAGCTCGGAGCGTAGTTGAGAATAACTTTGAATCTGCAATCAAAAATCATGTATTAGTAGTTGTCAATTATAGAACAAATTCCAAACTAAATTCTTTTAAAATGCTTAGTGAACTATTTTGTGATTTAACTTTTTCAACTCTACAGCAGAATTCAGAAATATCCAAGAGACAATCTTTCGTTTACATACACGTTTTTGACATTATCATTAGAATTTCAAACTAAAGGGATATAATACTCAATATAATTCGTAATGTATACTATAGGTAGGTAGGTACCTATGTCAGTACTTCAAATACTTTGGATATCTACAGACGGTGCCTAAAGGTAGTGGATTTCATGCATCAAACGTTTAAAATGTTCCAGTTCTGTTTTAAATAGATTGAAACATGACGATCGAAATCGATTTAGTTTGAGATGTAAATTGGTGGTTCACATGCAAGAATTTCTGATATCAAATCCACGATTTTTCTTTAATAATGTGGCTGATTCGAACCAATGCACACGCACATTGTGCACCCATTATTTTCGCATACGGTTATTACTATTCATTTTCATTGCACCGGCATACAGCAGCGATGTCACCGGATGATACTTCCACCCGAGACCCTGAGCTTTAACTATGATATTGATAAATGTTCTAATTTTTCATGTAAGGTAAAAGTACAATTTAAGGAATATAAATAATATAATATAGCACAACTCATTTAGTGTAAAATATATATCACTGAATTTCAATTATGAACATTCACTAAAAATGGTAATTAAATTACTAAATACGGTTTTGCTTTCCTGGTAATCAAGAATTGTAATAAAAATTTGCCAAAAACTCTTACTTGCCAAAAACAAAGTATTTGTCAACCAGCAGTGAAGATAGGTAATGTTAATTATATAGCAATTTTATGTCTACAAATGTATTAAGCTCTGCATTTCTTTTTCGTTTTATGTTCAATATTTGAACACAAATTAAGGCTGATTGATAGTTATTGATTATGCCCATCATTTTACGACGTTTAATACTATATAGGTACTATGAATACGATTCCTTTGCAGTTGCAATCTTTCCTTTACTACAGAAAATCATGTTTCATATTACTCGAAATCCCAATGATATAATAAAAGTACTAGTCTTGCATAGGAGTATTTTTTTCATACATCCTTATAATACAAAACTAATGAAATACCGTATTGCCTGTATTAATATCCTCCCCCTCGAGATCGATTTTGCAAACAGTAGACCCGGGCTACTAATACAGGCAATACGATAATTAATAATAATAGTCTTGCAGGCTAAAGTTTAGTAGTACAAAAACGTGCACACAAGGAGTTTACTTAAAAAAAGTTGTTTACGGATTTACATTACATTACCAACGTACTTGTCAAACTCACACTGATTGTGAGTGAAGTATACTTGTATTTCATTTACATGAACTTGTGTGTCTACACATCTCAAAAATGATAAAACGCTGCCATAGGCAAGACATTTTTATCTACTTAGAATTGTACTAAGACTAGTAGGTAAACATTTGCGAATCTCACCATTCTGCCAGTCAGTGTCTCCATGCGTGTTCCTATTTTCCTCTTTCCGATCTTAACAGCCCTTCCAAGGTCTCTTACAAGAGTTTCCCACGGCTGAGATGTTTTCGTATTAAGCAGCACTTGACTCTGCACAGACGGGTCAGCTGCATTAATGATTCGGACTACTTGTCTCTCAATCGGACGATTGACATTACTGTAACTGGCACTGGTGGCAATAACGTTTGCAACTAATCGAGGCACTTCCGTCGAAGTACTTCTTTTGCGTGCAGCATTGAGTTGGTTTTTATTCTCATTCGTATTATGACTGGATTTGGTAACAGATAAATTGTTTTCACTCGAAGACAACGGCTGCTGCGGTGATCTCCACTGGACACCGTTAAGGGACCTTTCTCGTTTTATCCGAATCAATGGAGGTTTCCATTGATTGTGCGGAGCGGATGGTGGTCTTTTTTGGCTTCCTTTTGCTTGATTTTCCCCATCAATACCATCGTCCCCGTTTTCTCTTCGATTTCGCTTTCCATTTCCAACATAATTCAGAGCCTTCAATACAGTAGAAACCATTTTCAAAAATCCTCCCATTTTACAGAACTACTGAAGAGTTCGTGTAATAGAGTCAATCAAATTGTATGTAAATTCAGAGGATTCAAAAAGAAAATTGGCCGTATGTTCGTATTTTCTTTTTCTCTACGTCTTTTGTACTGTATGTAATCAGTTTTTCTTTTGTGTTCTTGATGAGATTAAAATTAAAGCTTCTTCCTGTGGGTGACACATGAAAAAACACAGAACAATTTGCTTTAGAATTATATTAGTTTTCATTTTCACTAAAGGAATTACAATTTAATAATTCTTTCCTCCTAGTAGAAAGGTTTGTATGCAACTGCAAAGACGGTAAAGCAATGATCTTATATAGACGAAGATTGTCGAATCCCACTGTGCCTACATAGGCACTAGGCACACAACACTTACATTCAGAATAACAATGAGCTTTTCACATTGATAATGGCATGGTTTACCTGTACTGTAATTATTCAATAGGCGAGGAGTTGGACAGGGGTACAGGCAACAGCGACTTCTACGTGCTTGAAACAAGAAATCTTCCCTTACCTATTTTATACTACAGTAGGACTACATTGGATTCTATCCTTGTACGAAAAGTTTAAGCTTTGCATTTTATTAAATGAAAACTACTCCAACCTTATAACGAATCACTAAGTGCTTGTAAGTAGTTTCTACAATACAACTACAAGTACATAGGTATATATTTTATACGTTTATGTACATAAGAATGTATGTATGCAAATTCTGTTTATATTTACATTGGCCTGTGGCAACTACTTAGCTGCTTTGTTGCTCTGAGAGCTGTGTATAGTCATGAAGCAACATTTAAACTCATTTTTCTTGTAAACTTCATCTTAGGCAGACTGGATTTCTATGTGAAAAGTCGTTATCTATCTCAAATTACTTTTAGTCGCACGTAAAAGCTGTATATATAGTATGGGCATATTTTATAGGGAAGTTTCATTTCATAAAATATTATACATCTTACTTTATATATAGGTATAGATATTTACTCCCTAGACTACCTACATAATATACTCATATCGTCATTCATATACCTACATACATGTAAGTATATATTAGATCTTGTGGAGCAATGATTGGATTCAGGATTTCTTTATTTAAAAATGTAAAAAGTAGCATATTTTTTGCGAGAAACATGATTTTGGTTGAGGGTGTACTTCACAGTGTATCATAGTAAGGCGCATGGATGAAGACGTGCTGATAATAATAATTATGTAATAACTACAAGATGAGCTAGCTATATGCATCACAATTGCGTGTTAGAGAGCTCTTTTTAGATTTCTTTGCAGTCATTTCTTATTCTTACCCACTTCGTTATTTACATCTGGCAGCCAAATTTTTATTCTTACTATAACTACCCTTAAACTAACACACAGACACAACTCATCCAACCAGCACACACGGACATTCTAGTATAGGTAATTGTATGTAAAACTAACACACAGTCAGGGAAGATGCTTTTACTGAAGTATGCAGAGGTCTACAATCTATAATATAATAATAACCTTGTGTACGCAATAGGTAGGCATTATATATATAGGTAATACTAATCAAACTAATCATCCATGTACAAAGTACCTACATACCGTAGTTCACACAATAGTAGCCCAGGGATTCACTGTTTTGGGCATGTAATTTTGGGAAAAATGTCGCAAATAAAAGCTCAATGGGCTTCAATTATGAGTGGATTTATATGTATTATGAAGATTCGGACGGCTATAATTTTAGATTACCTATAGCCATTATACAGCCATGGGGTTGTATTGTGTCATGGGCTGCTATTGCGGGAAGTACGGTATATCTATAAGTACGCCTATAAGCTCTACTTTGTAAACACACTCAATTTCTTCGAACCTATGTGTCACTAACGAACACAACTCAATTCAAGTTTTTTGTTAGGCATTACGCATTATACAATTTTAGTTCTGATATATTCATACTCTCCTATGATTTCCTGTTTGGAAACATAAATATAGATGTATGGATTTTAAGCGGATACAATGAACTAAACATCATGCTGTGTTTTATGCTACAACAGTATCTACGTACATAAGTCGTGATTAATCTTATTTTCTATTTAAAATAATCATGAATGAAAACCACACTTTTTGTTGAATGAATGATAATCCTGTTTGCATAGATGATTAGGTAAGTGCAGTTCTTATCAATACCAAATATCAATAGCACAGGATGTAATTGTTATCCTTGTAAAGCTACGTAATACGCACATGGACTTACATATGTAAGGTTTTTACATTGACGTGAACGTGGTGCGCTAATTAGCGTAATAGACATAGACGTAAGATTACGTTAAGCGTTAGTACACAAGACATGTTTTCAAGTCCAAATCTTAAATCAATCAAATCGTTTTCCTCGACGATTTTATGCTTGTATAATGTATGATGTATAATTCTTGTATAATGTATGAAAAATACAATAATGTACATAAATACAATAATGTACATAAATACAATTTGTGCACAATAAAAGCGTGTCCCATTTGCATTATTTACCCGTAAGCACATGTTTATTTCAGCAAGTTGATAGTTGTATTGTATTCATGTAATGTCATTTCAATTCACTGAC
>JAQFYB010003130.1:0-20781 GCA_034694085.1 Pogonognathellus longicornis | reverse complement strand
AATAAATTTTGAAATCTCAAGTTAAACTCTATTTACAATATTGTCTTTAGTGCACCTAGACTATGATAGTTTATGTACGCTATAAGCATTGTCCACCTGTCCACCCACATCTAAATAGGTTCCGCGGTCTCTGATTTCGTGTATGCATCAGTTGGGTACTTAATTATAACCACACAAATAGATGTTATTGCATCAACGTTAAGTGTACCTTCAAAATATTTACAGCATTCCATGAACAATACATGCAACATGACATGCCATGCAATTAAAATGTCTATTTTTAACTTTCGTGGAGACAATTGAAAGTAAATAATTATATGCGCTTAATCTTCGGATTATTGAGGGATGAATAATAGTGGGAATGACGAGCCCGATTCAAGAGAAATTAAAGCAATGAACCCACTAATTTTCTTATTATTTTATTTACTACTACAACTGGGCTATGAATACTAAATTTATGTAGGTAGATATTTTATAGGTTTGTACGTGTATGTTGTTCTCGAAAGTCGAAACTATAAAACGCTTCTGTCGTTAAAATTTGTATTTTTACTACTCATCTGTTTCTCACTATTTGAAACTTGAATCGAATGTATTTTTGGCTTTTGTCCTTCATAGAGAGTTATTTATGTCCCTTTCTGCCTTCTCCGCCTGCAATTGTATTGCAGCGTTTCATGCCAAAATTGTGTAAGTTTAAACTCCTACAACCACAATAAACATAAAGGACCTTCTTGTATGATATTTATTTTCAAGACACTTACTGCTTAATTTTGAATATATAATGTGCTTGTTGTAAAGAGAAGTTTGGTGCCGTAATTTTTTTGATGTTTTTTTCTGTTGAGTATTTTTGAAACATTTTTTAAATTTTTGTACTCTTTATAAATAGAATTGCAGAGTACTTATAATATAATATACAATCATTTATGTTAATCAACTAGACAGGTATTTCCTCTTGACGAAGAATATCTGGCTTAATTTAACGAGACATATTTGGCAGCGAAATACAAAGGGCATTTGGGCGAAGTATGAGATCGCACATCGCATGCAATTGCTTACTGTGTATATGAATTAGCTCTAATTTTCTACGAACGAACCGGATGACAACGTCTGTCTGTATATTCTAATTGATATGCATCATAAAACACAACTTATAATGTCATGTAGCAGTATATAAGACTTTAATATATTAATGCATCTTCAGTGTTATATAAATCCCATCGAACGGAGTATTGCAGCTTTTTAAAAGCTGCAATACTGTGTTCGATGTATAAATACTACCCTAATAAAAAAAACCTAACATCAAACAGTCGACGCGACCTCACGAGGTAGACTTTTGAAAATTAAAATACATAATTGCCCATAAAGGATATAATGACATCAGGGGATGTTGGTGTAAGCCCCCATTTGACACTCAGCATTTAATACATGAGAGAATGAGCTAAAAAGCGTTACCTAAGGGAATATGAATGTGAACAATTAATTTGTGGCAATTTGATCATTTTTAAAGCGCTCATAAACACTTTCCCACCAAATATTTGATCGGTCACTCATGCGCAATAAAAAATGAGCAGAAAAAACGCTTCTGTTCTTTTGGAATGTAAGACCCTATTAAAACCAAATGATATAAAAATCATTTTGAGAATTTTGGCTATTTGTAGGTAGCCGTTTACATGTATGTGCTCAGCCAAGTAAGTGTCAACTTCAAAGCTTCAGCTTTACTAGATTTATTATATCGGCGATAGAGTGTCGACTCGACAGACATGAAAACATATCGGCTGTGTAAGACCTCGTGAGGTCTAACACAGTGAAGGTGTATAATGTTCGTTATACCAACTTAACTAGCAATGACTCAAACAAAATCCTGCGTCCCTTCCGTCCAAAAAGCCTATTCATGCAATTCACTCCAAAATACAAGCCCACCTTTTTGCTCTCCTACATTTATCCAATTGTCATTCATTTCCGTTGCAGATTTTGTAAAAGGTGTTGGGTAAATTTACATGATGTAGCTAGCGATCATTTTCATTGTGTACTAATTGTGTATTCCTTAATTGTCAATTCCATAATTGTCTAACTTTTTAAAAAAAATGTATGGTCGATTGTTAACAAATGTCTCTCACGAGTCATTCAAAAATACTTGAGATGTGACTTCAACAAATTGTTTACTCGTGCTTGAGCTTTGGTCATCATTAGATATAACACGTAATATAACATCATCCTCATACACATTAGCTGCATATCTACATGTCAATGAAGCGAAAAACCATACTTTATTATTTAACCACCAGGAATTGTTTCTCAAGCTCAAAAAACATTTCTTAAGACCTCTCCAGTCATTAAATTCAATTAGTTAGCGTTAATTTTGTCATTCAACTTGAATGTATTTATTATTTGTTTTGCTCTCAAATGGGGTTTCACGCACAAGACAATCTTTGTTTGTAAAGGACTCAATGGGACAAGAAAAGAGTGTCAAAAGATTTGTCAAATGTTTTTATTTCTTTTCTCCACAATGATTTTACAAGTATAAGGTATTATTTTGGGTATCAAAAAACTTGTGTATATTCTTTATGCACAAAGATTTACATAGGTATATTCTTATGTATACTGTATAAATATAATTAATTAGAGTCAACGTGATTTCCAAATGCGATTAGGCAATTAAGGTATAACCCAAAGTCAAAAACCCACAGTCCTTTGATGGAAACCTTTCTATTGCAAATTGGTAAGGTATATACATAGGAACAGCTTCTAAACTGTTGGCTGTTGGTTTTATTGACCAGTTTTTTATTCTTCGTGACACTGAATTAAATTTTTCATCCCACGTATACCATTCAATAATCAATTATACAAATATCAGTGATCTAACTCATACAATCGACAATCGAGTCCATGATGCTGCATTAAATGCTTAATGGCTATTTCTAGTCATGTCCCTCATATCATATCGACATTTGTACCAATAGATATGCCATGTTTGTTAAAGATATCATAGAGGCTCTCCCTCATTTGATTTCCGTCAGATGTTCAGATGACTCACATCCAACTCACCTTTCTGTAAATAATTTTCGGTGCATGCTTAAGCTTTAAAGCAAGTTCGGATGTATTTTTATTAATTTGCTTATCAATAAATTACGTACTCACATCATGATGTCATTTTCGCACCGATTTGTTTAATTTACCTTGATTTTTGGACTTGAAATTGAAAAAGTGTAGTTTCCCGAATAATAAACTTGAAAAAATGACGCAACCTACGCATCGGAATTCCATCACACACACTCAGCCTCAGACTCACTTTTATTGTAGCAAACAAAGGTGTGAATTACTTACACATTTATTACTGCAACATACAATTCACCGTAAATTCAAATATGAATAACAATGAAAACAACATCATGTAAAAATGATGAAAACATAGCTTTACACCTTTGTTACGCTTACAACTCCCTGGCGAATGGCTACCGGGCTTTTAACATGCACAAACAACAGACATGTCATAAAGGAACAGCTCCTAAAATGGTAGTCTTCCCGTAATTATATTTTGCACGGCTACTACTAAAAAGCCTTTAAAGCATTTAGCACATAGTAATTTAGTCAACAAACATTACTCAGAATTTAATAACACAATTTGCATTCTATTATTGCCATTGATCGCTTTACGCGTTTATTTATGTGCTAGACACATCTTTCTTTTTATTTTATGACGTATTCCTGTTATAAATAAATACGTCATCAATTTACAACTTACAATGTGATCAGGTCGTAGGCTGCATACTACATGCTACATGGTACTGTACTGTATATGCAGATAATTTTATTCTTTCTGAAGGTGAGACTACAATGCATGCATTCTATAAAATAAAAGTAGCTTTTAGTACACATCCAATGAAGAATGACGTCTAAAGAGTGTAAAGAGTAAAGGGCGTACATGGAAAAGTCTAATGTGCTTAGTGCTTATCAAGAGGCATAGTACTGTAGGATGAAGGATGAAGACTGTTCATGATATTTCTACGATATTTAATATGCATACATGAAATGTTGAATGTTGCATTTGCATTGCTAGTGATTCTGTATGTATGTACCATGTAATGTAACGAAAACACTGCAGGAGTAATACACTAAAGCAATCTCACTCTCTGCCTGAATCGTGAATTTTGCACTGTGTGTATGTATTGCTAGTTGAGACTTTGGGAATGGATTATATATAATCCAAGCACACGTAGCTTTTCAGCCACAATTCATTACCAGTTCGTTTGCATTGCAGTAGTTGACTGTGAGTTGGTTCAAATATTGCTTGCTGACACTGCGAAAAACTCAAATCTCAACCGTAACAAAGCGAATTACTGTATTCAGAGCGTATTACTAAGCTTCTGGCAGTTGAAAATAGAAATTAACATTTTTTCACAATCTCACAATTATTCTCAAACACTGTCTCTACAATTATTATACTACGCAACTCTGAAAGTTCTCAAGTATTTTTCAACGTAAATAAGATTGTGAAAGTTTCATTAGTACATTTGCAATTAATTCTATTCAGACATCAGAGGTCAGTCATACCGGGGTTTTATCAACAGTGCAGATTTGAAAACCAGACGTCCTGAAATTTATTTGAAGATTTGATTTTTGGTTGCAAGAGAATCGGTATATACTAGTGAAAATAATGCAGCTTTATTACTGCAGTAGTAATGGGAGTGGGAGGAATTCAAGGAAGCATTCTTCTTCGATTATGGAAAATCATTATTTCTCATCGATTTGTTTCTTCCTAATTTGTTCTGCGGTGTGTTGTTCTTCTCTCCCAGCAATTGATCGCCAAGTCCCAACCTCAAATCAAGTTCAGTCGTCCTCTTCGGGGGTAAATCAAACAGGGCCTGAAAATATCACTTCGAATTTAAACAATGCGTCTGTAAATTCTGAGCCTGTGGTTGCTAACAATGATGTTGACCCTAGACCTGAAACTTCAACTACCAAGCCTGTCATTAAGACTTTGCCATACGACAATCCCAAATTCGAACAAACGGTCACCTTGTATCCGAGAAATAACCATATAGGTAAGAATCTTCATTTTTATTCAAATAATTCAAACAAAAAATAAAATTGCAAAATTAAAATTATTTTCTGGAAAAGCTGTTTCTATTTTTTGAGAAATTAATTTTTTTTTCTTTTTATTTACACAGGAACTCCAACGAAAGTGACTTTGACATCGGCAAACAGGTGCGTCAATGTAGCAAACAATTACGCAAACAAGATTTTGTCCGTAGACACGGCAGGGAAATGCGCTTATTTGTACAAGAAGAAGGACTGTGAGGGGAAATACGTGCAAATCTCTCCAGGAACTCACAGTCACAACCGTCTGCGAGATGTCGGCTTGGACAAGAAAACCAGATCCGTCGGAGTCTGTCACAAAGGGCACAACGACGTATACTGAGAAAAATCCGATTCCTTCCGTCGGATCATAATTAAAGCAGCAGAGCTAATAGACGCTTCAATTCTACAACGTAAAAATCAAAATGGATACATTTAAAATCAAATCTTTCACCGTCTTGCAAAAATAATTTAATTTCCGAAATTTCGACACATTAGGTAGCTACTTTATCTGCATTGCGCAATTACTATAATAGATCCAAAGATTTGCAGTCTACTAGTTGCAAATATTTAAAAGTTCCTACACAATTATAATATTGTCTATTTACACTCAATATTTTCAATTATTGTTAATTTTGTTATGAAAGAGTAGCTTGTACTTAGATTTAATATTTTGTTTTTTCTGTACTGGACGTTTTGTCCGATCTCAATGCATTTATTTATGTTCCTTAATTTTCTGAATTCATTTTTACGTTTGGCCTTTTTGTATTCTTTCAAAAATGTGAAAATTCAAAACAATCAATTCTAATTAAATTACTTTTTGCTTCAATTGGAAAATCTTTATACCTGGCCTTGGCACAATGTATTCAGCACAGCTTGTGTAATTGTTCAATACTCGGAATAATTAATTATAAATTCATTTAAGTCATAAGTAGGTACGTAATTCTGTAGAGAGGAAATACATTAGCAGCTTGTTTATTTTGTTCGTTGATTAATTTTCTTTTTATATTTTATGTTTTCGCCTTTTGTCAATAACTAAGAACTTTATTTGTACTTTATAGTATTTCACTTCCGCCTTAATTTGTTAGTCCTCGATTTCGTTATTGATGATTTTACATTTACATTAGGTTTATATACAATACAATAGTATTTGAGTTCATATAATGTATTCAGTCAGTATTACATGTAACTACTACACAAATAAAGCTTTATATAATTATTCTGATAGAATAAGATTTTGTTGATAATGATGAAGGAAGAGAATAAGGAAGTACTGAGAATATAAGGACTGCTAACATAATGTGCATATCAAATAATATAATGTGCACATAATTTGTTTGAATATAAAGTAGTTTTCTGCTGTACCTGTTGAGAATAAAAGATACAACATTTGCCATAAATCAGTTTGTATAGGTATTTCTCATTTCTCAACTTACAATTTACAATGTCATTTCAAGTATTCATCAACACATGTTTGCTAATAATTTTAATGGCAAGTACTCACAATATAATATCGGGTTATATACAGGTTACATACATTAGTTGCATATAGGTGAATTATATCTTTATGGAGTTCATACTTAAACTAACATAAGTAGGTACATTACGTAAACCATTGACAGTTTAATCTTAAAACAATATTTGCTGAACTATAAACTGACAGTTGATATATTTAACCAACTGCCAGTGCGACATATAAACATTGTGATGAACTTGACAAATTATATTTTGTTCCCACATTAGTAAAATGCTCTCAACTTAAAACGGGTCAGTGGAACCTAGTGCCAATGGAGCACAGGGAGAGAATTAAAGTACATGCATAGGTATTAATTATGGAAATTTAAATATTTTTAAAATATTTTTATTAAATCTTTACTAGTTGGGTACAATAATGTTTTATATTCAATACCTTAAAACATTGACTCATTTAAATATGATACGTAAAGAACGTAGTTTTAGAGCATATTATTAAAAGCAGATTTTACATTTTTGTATTGCATACTTTTTAGAGGAAGAGGAATAGGTCCATAAGCTAAGTAGTATAGAACTAAGAATCGTTTGAACATTTCTTTTCATTCGTGATACACAGGATACTACGTATCCTGCGTGAATGCGTGTTACATATTACATGCGTTACTAATTAAGTTGTAATGAAAAACCAATTCAATCGAAAGATAAGATACATCTTTTGAAAGCACATCATTTTATGATAAATATATGCAATATTACACGTACATACTCTAACCATTTGATTCAAGTTGTAGAGTTAATTTCAATGACGCTACTTACTAATAGCTACAAGCTACAACACGATTAAAATATTAAATGATAAGGATTGACTAGTCCTATCATCTAATTATTTTATTGTCCTCGTATATCTAGCACGAACAATAAGAGGATCGAATTCGTTTGTATTATTGGTTAATGAATTATAAAAAATAAATTAAGAAGTTTATCTAGTAACTGGAATTGACTAACAATAGGATATAAAATATAGTACCGCCGAAAGACATTACCAGTTACTGATTCGAAAAGCACTACATTTTCTATAGCTTTTAAGATTTGCTAATTAAATCTTTATTGATTAGCAGAATATGTGGTACAATATTTGACTGTTATATAAATAATAGCGGTAATTAATTTATGAGTCAATGGCTCACTTACGTAGCTTTATACTACGTAGTTAGTGCACGTGTAACCCGTCCACTCGGGATTGTCGGGATACGGGACTTTTACAGTCTTCGTATAGGTAATTTAATTAGTAATTATGTAGACATGCTAAACTGCTGAACAAGGGTACACGGACAGGAGGACAGGACACCCCAAAATTCAATTTTAGATAACATTGGAAATCAATAGCATTTTGGGAGTCAAAACTGCTAAAACACAATGAATTAATAAAGTGCCAAAAAAGGGAGATGCCTAATTATTTCAATTTTGTCATTGATTAACCTCATTACATTAGTTAAAATATTATTGACGGGAAAGGAAAAAGTTTTAACTGCATTTAAATGGTAGAATGAATATTATTCCCTTGTCACTTTATTTAAAATATCCTGTCATTGTTAGAGCAATCCAATCGACAATCTTTGAATAGGAGTCATGCACTTAAGGAATTCGTAATCATCTTCAACTCTCTGGTAATGTTGTCCAATCGAGTGGTGATTGCCTTCAGGAACTTGAAGTTGGTAAATAATCTTCAAAAAATAAATCAGTTACAATTTGCATGCAAATTTTGCTAGGCAATATTGATGCGTTAAAACTTTTCCATACATTCATGAATTCCTCGTAATCAATGAATCCCGTGTTGTCTGCATCGTACAAACAAATAATGTGAATTCGTTCCTCTACTGAAGTACGATCACCCATGTTGTCCATTCCTACACTCCTGAAATCGAACAAATAAAGACCTAATTATTTTTTAAATTAGAACCACTATACTAATTTAAATTAGGTATAGCTACTTAAATTATTTTATGATTGCTTGAAGAAACCACCGAAAAATGTAAAACTGTAAAACGGAATATTAAATTACTATAAAGTATCTGGAAGAACAACTGAATAATTATTTATAAATAGCAAAACCAACATTTCTGCAATTTCGATTACGCCATCACCATCCATTTCATACAGTTTGAAGAGATCGTAAACCCGAAAGAGTTTTTCAGCATCCCATTCTGGATATTCTCGTAGTTGATTTCTGAGATTTCGACAATGTGTATATTTCCTGGCTGCCTCCATTCGAATCATTCGCTTTTCAATTATTGAAACCATTTTCTTACGTTCTGTCTGTTCCAAGAGGGACAAAGAACTCAATGCTGCGTGCCAAAAGTCTGGAACCCACTCCCTAGGTTCACCTAATAAATTGGTGTAATATCTCCGTTTCGAATTTGTTTTGAAATAGAAATATTTTAAAAATTAAAGATATTTTGTTGTTGTTTTAATAAAGGACACGGAGAAACAAACCACAAGCATCATGATCGCAATTTCGGACATATTGAAGAGGATGAACAAGATAAACCAAACATAATTCAGAACTATGACGAATTATGGATATGGTATTTAACACTGCTGATACCACAGATCCCATCTCTTTCGTTTTTAGTCTTTACACACAATCTAATAATTCAACGACAACCCTCGTATAAATGCAGCTGGCCAAAGTCAAAGTAATGACATGAGTTTTGTCTTTCGAATTACAACAGATCGGATGTCTTCATCGTTTATTGATCTTGCATCTTGTCATAGTAACTTATATGCATTGTATGAACATTTTGATGTATTCTTGCTGAATTTATTACCAACTCGTGTTTTAAAAATCCTCAATGATATTAGTAAATTATTTTATTTCCATATGACAGTTCCAAATTCTGAGTAAAAGTGAAAAATTATGAACAGTAAGAAAATTCCAGTGGCAAGTTCCAGCAGCAAAAATATTCCAGTGGCAACTTCCAGCCACAAAAATATTCCAGTGGCAGCTTCCAGCAGCAAAAACATTCCAGTTGCAGCTTCCAGCAGCAAAGATATTCCACGGTCACAACTAAGCAAAGTCAGAGTCACACATTATGGTGAAACTGCCGGACCCAGCAGGCATAGACAAAATAAACAGTGCAACCCTAAAGGTCATCGTCATCCAAAAAAATGTATTGATTTATGTGCTCACACAAAAGCTGCGTGTCTTAGTTATAAAAATCCACATCAAGCAATGTTCGCAACTGTGGCTGAAAGAAAAGAAGGTCAAATGGGTAACCCTCCTCCTCCTCCGAAGTATTGTCAAAACATAATCAAACCCACTCCTGCCCTGTGCAAAGACAATTATTTTAACAAACATTTTCCAAATGTTAAAAATGCCATGATGATGATGAATGCATGCGTTAATGAAAGCCCTTCGAAGACTGGTTTAAGATCGGCAGCAATGTCACCAAGTCAAACACAGCTGCGTCACCTTGATCTTGATGGCGAGACGCAAACTATGACCAATCAAGTATCTGCTGCAACATCAGACAGGAATTATGGCGGTACAAGTGCAAATCAACTAAATTCGATTAATAATCCAGAAACAAACAAATCGGATAATTCCATGAGTCTAAAAAACCCTGACATTACTAATAGCAGAGTCCAAGGGGCAGCTTCTAGTATTTCTAATAATACTAATCGTGAGGGATCATCACCAACAACGGATCAAGATAATCCAGATAATGCAGAGAATCCAGAGAATCCAATGGAAGTTGAAATAGAAATAACCTATAAGCAAACGATGCGACAGAAAAAGACATCATGAATTGTGTATTAATATTCGCTAACAATTAAATCATTTATAACCAAATATCAACTGTTAAGATAACATAAGTAGGAGGTACTGTTCATTTGGAACACATTAATACATTATTGAAAATTTTTGAAATGAATTCCACGATAACGTTTAGTAAAAGGCTGTCAAGTGAAAATATTTTTTCAAAATTGTGTATTACAAATATCGAAAACTTTATTCAATTCAATACAAACAATAATGAGCTTTATAAACACATAAAGAAACAAGGAATCAAAAAAGGAAACAATAATTCAAATTATATTTATTATTATTCTGTCTACTAAACTCGACTAATTTTAAGAATTTAAGGCACTTCTTCAAATATATGTATCGTCAAAATAAATATTTGACAACTTAATTTCGTAGTTTAGGAAAAATGTTACATAATTGACCTTAAGTGAACCCAAGGCAGTGTTGTATGATAAGTTTCAAATTCCTTTTTCGCCAATTCTATGTTTTTCTTGTCCTTTGCACTACCTGTTGAGGTTTTTTCCAGAATTTCAATTTTCAAGTGCATAATTTCCTTTTGACGATATTCGTTATTCCAATTATCATAAATTATTTGAACATCACTCAGCATATCTAACACTTTTTCCGTGCTGTCAGCGTCCATCGGCTCATTACTATGAAGATGAAGCAACGCATTGATAACTTTCATACGACATTCTAACACAGGACAATTACTTCGGATCACAGAACGCATTTCCAAGTGAATTGTTTTTAATGCACAAGACACAAGACCCAGGTGACACTGAAAAAAGAAAAAAAAATACATATTCACTTGTTAAAAACTGCAATGGCCTGTCATAGTAAACAAAAAGTATCATAAAATCATAATTATCACACCTATTAGAGTACCGCTGTTTGAATATTAGTAAAAGTTATAACGTTTTAAGTAATTACAATAACTTACTTGTACAGATGCAATATGAATTTGGCACAGAGTTGTATAAAAATCTGAATACATTTTGTATGCTAATTCTAAAGCTTCAAACAGGTATGTAAGAGCTGCTGTTGGAGTCCCCTCTAAGCAGCGAAGTTCAGCTTGCAATAATAAGCACCTACAAAAGTATTTTGTTTTATTTACATTTTACAAAAACTTTGTAGGTCAATAATTGATTAAAATATTAAAGATGTAATAATGCTGGATAAACTCCATACCTCATTTTGATGTCATTATTTTCACAGGAAGTGTCCACCATCATGAGTAACAGCTGTCTGACCAAATTTCCCGATAATTCCCAATCACTTTCTATCATTTTAGAGTAGGCTTCCCTGCAAAAAGGGAAAATTAGATCAATTTTTCATGTTAAAAATTTGTGCAAAACTTTTCAAATGGGAGAAACCATTTACAAAGTTTAAACATATTTTATTTACTTTAAGTTGAGCTAGAATTTGCAATAAAATATATTATATGAATTGAACATTTTACCAATAGAGCGCTTCAATTTTGTTAAAGGACGTGATGGAAGCAATGACTTCTGAATCCACAGGTTCATACGCCAAGTAAGCAGTCATAGCTGCAAACACACCCCTTTGAATTCCAAACAATTCCCCAGCGGAAGACGTTTGCAAATGGAAATATTTATCTCCGAACTCCATGATTTTGTCTGCGAAGGCCAATTCGCCTTGAACGAGGAGGGAATGAGCTAAGGTACACAGTGCTGTACACCAAGCTTTTGTAGGCCATTTCAGAGACGAACGTAGAATTATTTGACACATGAAAGGAATCATCTACAAACCAAAAATAATAGTAAACAAATTATCTTTTTGCAATATTTGGTAGTCATCTAAAACCTAATCCTTAAAATCAAAACAACATTAAAATTAGGTTTACCTTGTGCCACCCAAATACTGAGAAGAACGACGTAACAGATAATAGCAGAAGGGATTCCACTTCTTCCAAATCACATTCTGCATTGTAATGCCATAGAGTCTAGAAAAGCAAATTAAAAGTATGTTAAAGAATTAAGAAAAATGTAATGCATTGATTAGTATTTGAACGTGAGATAAATAAGTAAAGCGTGGCTTACATAAATAATTTCTTCAGGAGGAAGTTGCTGATAATGGTAATCAAAAGCGTTTGAAATGACATTCAAAGAATGAAGATATGCCATATTTTTGTCAACTTCCTTAGTCACAGTAACAATCGCATCTGTGTACGGCTTATTGTGGAAACTACACCACAAATTGTGGCAATAATGAAGACAAGTTGCATCACCAGCTCCGTGACCTGCTTTAAAGGCTTCTTCCAAAAATTGAAGAGCGTCTTTCCTAGTCAATCGAACAAAGTTAAATAAATATTTACATGATACGTATCATTGACTAAAAACGCTATATCCGTCAATAAAGTAACATGCTGACTAATAATTATTTGTGAAAAGTAAAAAAGTCTTACTTGTAGCCCATGATGCTGAAGAATACTGCAAAATTATAGGCAGCATACGGAATCCCTTTGTTTAATTCAGAAGTGTTCGGTTTAATTCTCAAGTCAAATGATGTTCTAAGAGACTCGGTACATCTAGTCAAATCTTTTACTCGCAGACAGTTCAGATATTCGAGGTAATGCTATGAATAACAAATTATTTAAGTAATTAATTCCAAATAACAGCAGTTTGGCCGATATCGAATCACTGACAATTATCACGGAATTTAACAAAATGAAAATGACATACCAATTGAGGTAACAAAATCTGGGAACTTGGATTGTGCTGAATGGCTTCAACAAAAGCGGAGATTTTCTGTGGAGAGTATCGTCTACATCCTGAATGATACAAATCAGTTGCCATTGCTTTGATACGTTTTTCAATTTGCTTTCGACTCCAATTTTTAACTTCGTTCCATCTTTTGCTGGCTGGAAGACTCACGGCTTCTTCTACTGGAGGAGGAGCATCCTTCGGAGATAATTTCTTTACTGTCTTTTTGCATTTTTTTGCAGAACCAGATTCGGACTCTTCCTAAGAGTTCAATTTAAATAATTATTTAAAATACGGGACCTAACTAGAAACAATACACATTATTGATAGGTACTACAGTAAAATATTCCTAATTGAAAAAAACATATTGAACTTATTACTTCATCTTCATCGTCCGAAATGAAATAGCCATCATCAGTTGGCTGTAACATCACCATAGCCATTGATGCTGCTTGTTTGGCAGCAGCTGACTTTTTCGGAGATCGACCTTTATTTTTAGAACGTTGACTTTGACGTCTTCTTGGTGTACCCGGAGAACTAATTTCACTTCCTTGTGATGAAGATAATTTGCTATTTGTACAGTTCTTATCCGGATTATTTAAATTCGGTTGCCACAAAGCTCGTAGTGATTGCGTATTACGGAGATTGTGCTCGGCTCTTTCGTCCTTTTCCTTCTGCTGAGTTTCAAAAAGAGTTTGTAACTCTGTCGTTAATTTTCCAGTCTCTTTCAAAAATTCAACTGTGTAATCCCGATACAAAGAAAGTCCAAGTCCAGTTGAATTCGTGAGTTTTTTTCGTTGCATAAGTTTTTGAAAAATATCCAGACCTCTTTTTCTTCCTCCTTCAGTATTTTCCGAACTTGCCCTTCCAACTTTACTAAGATTTTTACAAGAAGGAGATTTCATTTCCAAGGGTTTATATTCATATAATTTCATTTCAGTCGATTTTCTTTTTAGAGCCTCGATGTAATTATAGTTTTCTACGTCCTCTTCTCTTAGTGTGGACGTTGATGAATGTGAATCCGGGTAATCTACTGATGCTTCACCTTTTTGACTAGAGATTGTTAAATTCATACTTTTGTTCGTAGGCAAATCAACGTAGACACACAACGCTTGATACAAATGGCAAATCTGGGGGTACGACATTTTCCTAACGTGCATTAAAACAGTACGCAGAAATTTTCCAAATGGGCTGTTTTTTCCAATCCTTTTTCGCAAAATAACGGTCTGAGACCCTTCCATGTCGATTATAGAATGCACTAATTCGTACAGAAACCCTGCATTGTCCTCTTCAAGACCGCTGATAACTTTAAGAAATCTTCGGAGCACCTCTGGGCGAACTTTGTGGTTTGAGTCTTCCAGGATTGATCTCAACTTCGGGAAAGACATGTCATATGACTGTAATAGTACAAATTACACAGTATGTAAATGTTAAACAATAAATAATGGCATATTTTTTATTATATTTTAAATTTTATACTGTTATGTTAACTATGGTATGACAATCAACAATGAGAATCAACAACTGAACTACATACAAACAACATTGAACATGAAAGACAAAATTGTCGAAAAATATAAAAATACGTACGGTAATTAATTTTTGAATTAGCAGAAGAATGCTGCTCCTTTCCTGAGGGGTTCCTCGTCTTAGTTCTATGTGACTGTAATTTTCCCTTATAAAAATGGCAGTGACAATTTTGTAAGGAGACACTTCCCCTTCTTTCAAAACGCGAAGCCGTGACTCCGAGCGTGGAGTGTCACTTCCTTGCATGATGTCCAAGAATTGTCCAGAGATTTTCTAACTAGGTACTAGTAATTGAAATTGTGCCTAATATTCAAAATCAAATTAGACTTTTTCAAAAACCACCAATTGTTATTTATTTATTTTATCTTGAACATTGAATGAAACCGAAAGACCGAAACCATCTTCTCTGTTCCAGTTCTGCCGTTGCTTTGAATTACACCATCATATTCCGCCACAGTATTCTTATCAATTCCGCGCTCAGCAGGCAATGCGAGAAATCTCACATTAGTATCACGTCAAAGTCAATGTCTTGTCAATGTTTTATTCGAGGATCCCCTACCCTTAAATACGCCCTTGATAACTGATACTGATGATGATTGTGTACAAAATGACAAAATCCATAATATATTTGAATAATAAAATAACATTGTTTATTTCGAATTCATGTCCGTAGGATAATGAACATAAATATGTTAATTGATACGAATTATTTTTATGACACATTCAGTCATAATAATATATTTTTACGACTACAAATTTTAATATTGACTAATTATTATTGTGGTACACCATATTTGCTGTATAGGATTAGCGGTGTAAGTGAAAGAGGTGCATAAAGTGTAAGATTATTAATTAAAAACTTACGAAATTTTTACTTGGGAATTTTGGAGTTAATAAATATTAAGTAGCCACCTTGTATATGTCTACACATCATAACAAATCATCTGAAATCATGGAATCTCTCTTCATTCTTGTCTCTGTATCAACAAATGATGACATTCTTGTAATGTCAATGGGTATCACGTTTTTAGCCCTGCTGGATGATCTGTGCTTACTTTTACTTGAACTACAACAATCGTTGGAGCTTCCTAGGTTTCGATTACCGGATTGTTTATTCTTATTGACGAAAGAGACAGAAGAAGGAAAGAGTCCACATTTATTTTCTTCTGCCCTTTGTTTTTTCTGCAGTGCAATGGCTTTTCGAAACTGCTTGTCTCGATCCATCTGATCATGAAGAGCTTTCCAATGTATACACAAAATCGTCAGCTCAGGTGTTTTAAATAGAATAGTCCATAAAATACCAAAATAGATATAGACAGTCCGTAAACAACACTGTCCGTATAAATAGTCCAGTTCACACAATATCTCATTATGGCGAATATTCAGTGCACCAGATAAAACAAAAGCAAATCCCAATGGTTGCATAACAAAGTATATGAAGCACAGCCTCTTTCCTTCAAGAGATTCCTGTACATCGCTCTAAACAATCAGAATCTTAATTAGAATCTAAGCAGACTGCGTATTGTAAATATATTGTACTACACTAATTATACAATAGCATCAGTATGTAGTAAGTAGTAGTGACAAATGTTGGTAAAATTTTATAAAATGTACATAAATGTATTCAAAATCAGTTTTGTATACAAGTATTTCTGTTTGCTTTAATACTCTTTACCAGACATATAGTGCTCTCGATCTTTATTGGTTATTCCTCTAGAGGATTTCCAGGCCCGGCTGAACTACGACCAATACATGGCGCAAGCCGACCAGCAGCTTTGGGGCTACTTCAGTTAATAGTACTAAAAAAATGGATTCAAGGGTATCTTTTGATGACGGTTTCAATGTCATAAAATGGATTTATGGGTCACTTTTGATGGCGGTCGTAGTTCAGCCGGGCCTGGAAATTCTCTAGAGGGATAACAGATAAAGATCGAGACCACTGTCATTTCTGCTCTTTACCCTACGAACGAAAAATAAGGGGACTGTCGCTATTATGCGAACGATGAATCCAATCAACATGACGGCAGTCCATTTACCTGTATCGAATAAATGTATAAACTATATTATAATGAGGCTGGGTTCAAATCAATATCTCATTCATAATTAATTTCGTAAACAAAAAAGATGTACAAGTTTGTCAATGTATCTCTATATATTATGTACTAATGATTGGATTACGACGTACTCAATTCTTGTCTTTTCCTGTTTGGATGGATATCATACACGTAGTTGACACCACAACCATTCAATATGTTAATTGCACGGTCTGACAAATTTACGTGGAGTATTCCTTCCGTTCGTGCTATACGATCAAACGCATGATCATGGTGGTCAGAAACATAAATTATGCGTCTAGAGTCAATTTTACGGGGTATACTAAGTCTTTTTAATTCATCCACTGACATAAATTTGACATTGAAGAACGACACGCTTATAAATAAGCACATAACCATTACAATCTGAAATAAAAAATTGCCTGATTGAATAAAAAAATAAAGTTGGTGAAATTTTAGGGTATTTCTGTTTTTCTGTGAAATATTAACGGTACCATTTCCATAGGGGCTAAAATAGATATAGCGTATGTAGTCGAACGTCCGCAGCAAACTTTTAGCGCCCGTTTTTCCCATTTCCTCATGTTCTCTTTCTTATTTTGAATCTCTAATTGGTGCAGGGTCTTCTCTTGGGCAACAACACCACGTTGTGCATTCAGTGATTCAATTGTATGCTCAAATATTCCTAAGTGAGTTTTAGGATCTTCATTATGAATGTCACTTTGTGAGGACACCAAATTGTTGGTACTTTTTGATGCAGCATCCTTCAATGAAGTAACTGAAGATGATTCCTGTATAAGGGTAACGTGCTTCTCTTTTTTCGAAGAATCATTTGTAGACTCCAGTAAAGGAGTATTCTGTGTCTCAGGTTTCACCATCTTTTGATGAGGATGTCACCAACTGTAAGTTCCTATATTTAATGGTTTCGAATCGAGTCAACTCGGGAGGTGACTTGAGTGTCCTTGATACACAATAAGATAACTTCTTCCTAATAAGCAATATTTGGAAGAATTAAAATTAAAAAATAAACAAAGGGTTAACCCTTTGTTAATTTTACTACAGTAGTACGACAAACTAATAGTTGCTATGACACAAGACCGTGTTAAGGGCATATCAGCATTTGATTGAACCCCACGTAATCTCAAACCAAAAATCGAAAAAAATTGCGCTATGCACGATAATCACCACCATTTTGCCCTCACCGAAATAGATTCCTGGATACGTTCGTGTCATGACTAACTGTGTGCAGGGATATCTTGTCCGAAAAGTCAAAAATTCTAATCACCTTTTTTGCATTTATTTGTAAAGGATAAAATATGACATACGATATAAAAGCTGCTGAAAATAAGATTCAGGGATCATGCAAAAACCACGTTACCAGTTAACCTTGATGATGAACTCTGTACTGCTTGTCCCAACCCAACGTGACGCACAATTTATTGTAATGGAAAATATAAGGCTGGAACTTGTATTTCCATAACTAGTATAGAATAAATGAGAAACAAATAATAAAAACGTATGAGCAATTGATATATATCACTGTCACCATTAAATGTACGCCTTTGTGACCGTTTGTGTCTACAACAACAAAAATGAAAACGAAATGATAAATTAAAAATAAATGAATGAAGAAATTGTAAAGCCAGGTAAACAAATGTCTAAAGTATAATTTACTTTCTATACATTTACCCATCCTTTCCCACACTCACGTACGACTCATAATTTGTAGGTCAAGTTATACCTTGAAATAGAATGTGGTATTGTTATAGTTGTCACGCTCCGGACAGAAGGTTCTCTAATGCCCTTAATATACGGATACATAGGTACACGTACACGTAGAGGTACTTACTATTAATTGTCGTTTACTGTGGTCTCCTTGAAAATGCATTTTAGACTGCCTTTAGTGGGTTAGGCTGCTGTCTGCAACAACAATCAGTTTCATTTCGGGTGTAACAATATTTGTACCTATTCAATGTTGAACAAGAGTCAGAGATACAATAGTCTCCAATATGTATTTATAGTAAGAGTACCTACAAAGATTTTGTATCCAAAAATAAGAATTACAATTAATGCAAAATTGCAAAAAGGCTTTGCTGTGTTTATATAAGTGTCACAATATTATTTTGTTTAGCTCTGCAAAGCCAAACAAGAAACTGGAATTTTTCTTTACTCGAAATACTTAGTTGTTCCCTTGTTCCCTACACGAAGCCTGTTCTTCCGGTTTTCAGTTTCCTCGATAATATCGTACAAAACAAATACTAGGAAGATCATAATATTATCTTTTAATCTAGGTAGTTATAATTTGTTATTTGAAAAATTACAAACACACATTATTGGGCAAAAATAAATAATATTAATAACCCGTACAATAGTATTTAGTCAGGAACTAGAAACAGCAGAGGTGAACAACTTATCAAGGTAGGTAACCTTCGAATAAAAGCAAGCTCTGCATTGAATTACTTTCTCCTATATAAACCCTCGGGAACTCAGTTCCAAAGATACCACCGAATCAGCAACACTATTTTATGCAGTCGTCTTAGAAAGATAAATTAAAAAAATACAATTTCGGAGTTCATTTTTAGTTTTCATTTAATAGTGATTAAAATGACGATTTCAAATGTGAAGTGTTTTCTATTGATTGTGCTCGCTTTCTTCATGCAAAGTAAGTTACCAAATTTATTTGATATTTATTCTTTGCCTGATATTGAATTACATAAATCTTGAATATGTATTTTCAAACAAAACAAAACTTTGTCCAATTTTGATTTTTTTTAACTATTCATTGAAAAAATATTGCTAGTAGTAGAACATGAAGATCGACAAGACGGTATAAATATAAACGATCCAAGATTCACTGTGAGAGTTTTACACAATGACAAAAATAAAGTAATACGTTTATTTGTGTCTTTGTCAATCAGCAAACAGCGAGTATATTATACTTGTTTCCATATATTGGCTGAAAATATTGAATTTTCGTGTTAATGTTTCAAATTTTAACTTTTTAATTTCCTAAGATGAAGAATTTTTACTTGAATCTTTGGTTTTAAAGTTCCGCTATCACAAAACGCTATATGAAAAATGATGTTTCTATTTTTGAAAACCAGAAACGGAAAAGCTTCTGCGTGGTTAATAAGTATTCAATAATTTGTATCGACGAAACTTCGAGAAATTCTTTAGTCTGGGAGGTAACTCTTATTTAAATTACGTTTTGCCTGATAATAAATACCTACATTAAGTTTTGTTCAGTTTGTATTTTCAACAACAGAACATAACTATTTTTCATTGATGTAATAAGTACCTAAATACTATCTATGCTATGGACGTCTTTTTCACAAAAAATGAATAGCTATAAAAAATTATAATTTTATACACTTAATCTTCAATGGCATAATCATAGGTGGAAACTCAGTTTTCGCTGGAAGTGGTCACCACACTCAATACGGAGTTGTCCTTTCTACAATGCCCCAAAATGCTCAATATTCTTCACCAGTCACAATGACATCCTTCCAGCCCATATCTTCACCTTATGTTCCTTCGGTCCCAATGACAATGCCTCAACCTGTCGTTTCGCAATACAAACACCAAAATGGGGTAACAATGATAAAAGGTATCTCAATAAACAGTTTTCTATCACTTAATTTAGTTAATTAGCAAAAATCTAATAGTTTAGCAAAAATAAATGTAATTATATATCTGTGTTTAAAGTTATTAAGTAATAGCTTTAAATGCACTTTATTTAACGTTAAAATTTTAAAACAAATAATTGTTTTTGCAATTAATATTATATGTACCTAGTAATTGTCATAGCCAGATATTTGTCAAACTATTTCAGAGAAACTTTAATTACATTTTGCTTTCTAAAAATTTCAGAAAACAATAACGGAAATTCCGTTTTTAATGTAAAGGTCTCTTCCGAAAATCCAACCTCAATGACAATTGGTTACCAAAATAATCAGCCTAGTAATCAATACGGCTCAACAAATATTCAAATGCCACACAATGTACAGGTTTCCAGTGGAATGAATGGAAATGCTCCAGGATATTCAAGTGGAATGAATGGAAATGCTCCAGGATATTCAAGTGGAATGAATGGAAATGCTCCAGGATATTCAAGTGGAATGAA
>JAQFYB010003129.1:0-20785 GCA_034694085.1 Pogonognathellus longicornis | reverse complement strand
TTGCAAGGTAATGCATCTTCAAAATCATCCCTTGAGTGACACAGAAAGTGGGAAAAGACGTGAGCGTTATTTGAAGTATAGCTCTGCCGGTGTACGCTTTCCGTGCCGGAGAAGAAGAAAAATCTAGAGCTTCCCAAATACAATAATAGGCCACAATGTAAAATGTAACTATACAATGGAGACTATGGAAAACTTTCGGTTTTTCTTCTCCGACAGGAAAAGCTTACAGCAATACTTCAGTATATAAAGCAATAAGCATTTAATGCAATTTTATTTAACGATAGTTACAAATAAATAAATATTTAATTCGTTTCGTTATATATGAGCATTGGTTAAAAATTTTGTGGTATTTGAATATATAAATATATCCACCACAATACCATTATTTGAAATATTATGGGATCCCAGGAAATCCTTTAAATGTCTTCGAATATTGGTTCCACCAACTAACAGACATTTAAAATTGTTTCCATGAAAATTCCTGTTACCTAAATTAGTAATCAAATCATTCTGCTGGTTGTGTTTGTGAATTTCATCTTGCAAAGTTTTGTCTAAATTCATGTGAATTACTTTTGAATGTGAATGCCATGCAGATTTTGTTGGGAATGACATTCGATTGTTTGCTAAATTAGAAGCAGACGGACAAAATACATCATAGGAGTGTTTGTAGATGGTATCAATTGCTCATTATTGCAACTGAAAAGTTTATTAAAGCATAAACGTTTTTGTTTGTTGATACTCGAAGATCGGTCGCTAGACCCCCCCTCCCCCCTGAGTCATTTGTGAGTGATTTTTAGGACCCCTACCCCCCCTCTACCCGGTCTTCGTAGTTTCTGAACGCTCCCTATTTTACCATTTCTATTTCTATGTCTATCCACAATATAGAGACCAAAGTCTTCATTATATGCTCAACCGCAAATACCAGATACTATTCGTCTTAGCCATTCTCGTCTTACGTTATCTGTAAATCAATTTTACTATTGTTTGTCTCCTGCAGTCTATCCATTCTCAAAAATAATTCAATTCGACTAGCATTTATTCCTTTTCCATTATTTCAACAATATGTCTTCATAGTCCTTCATTTCCCGTTTCCCTATATATAATTGGAAATATATGTTTTTTCAAGTTCCAATGTTTATTTCAACGTGTATTAATTTGCTGGCTTGTTTGCTATCAGTAGACGATACGGGAATAATAGAAGAGATAGCATTCATCCAACAACTAAAGTCTAATGAGATAGAATTGTATTTAATCATTATACTTCTGGCTCCACAAATACGACGAAATAACGTTTCAAATAATATTTAGTCGAGTCTCGGCTACTAGTTGTTTTCCAAACACTCATTCTGCTTCCGGGTGCCAGCGAAACAAGTTGATTTTGTACACTTATACTCCGTTCCTCTCAGTAGTCATTCTAGTAAGTTATTTTCATTTCTACTGAACTTAATACTGTTTATTATAAATAATTAAATTAATAGTATTAGTATTAGGAAATGCTGTATCAATTACAATCGGTATATTGCAATTACATTGTAATTATACAATCCATATATTTTTAATATTGAACAGATCTTCTGAAAGTATAACCATGTCACAATCAAGTAACTCTCATTTGGGGAAGAAGAGTACGATCACTGCACCGAAATCACCAGCCAGTACCATGAGCAATGCAACTGGAAGTCCTTCCAGGTAAATTATTTTGAATTTTAACTAAACTGCTTTATGTAATCTGTCATCGTCTACTTCATGTGTAGCAGTTGTTTAAAATTATTGTGATAGGTTTTGAGAATGTGATTTAATATTTTTTTAACGCAAAATCTAGTATCTTAATTTGCCCTTTTTAATATTTCAGTGAGTGCGGAACTCCACCAAGTTATCATAGAGGTCAATATGAAGCTGAAACTGCTGTAATAATGTCTCCAGCCCACCATGGTTCTCCTGCCCACCATGGTTCTCCAGCCCACCATGGTTCTCCAGCCAACCATGGTTCTCCAGCCCACGATGGTTCTCTAGCCCACAATGGTTCTCAAGCCCACAATGGTTCTCCAGCCCAACATGGTTCTCCAGCCCACCATGGTTCTCCAGCCCAAAATGGTTCTCCCGGCAATACTACATATAACTCCTAACTCTCCTCCACGCCAATGAAGCAGAGGACGGCACCGTGCAATTCAACCTTTTTCTTATCACAAATCACATTGTGAACACCATAAAAATAAATCATAATTTGTGAAAATAATTTGCAAAGAAATATTATAATTTAAAGAAGTTTTTATATAAACTTCAAAAATTGCGAAATAAACAATTATATAAAATGTATATAAAATCATGGCGAGTATTGTCCACCAATAAGTTTATGTCACCACTATCAGTATAATATCAAAAGAGTATAATATAATGTAAATAAATATCTAGCCAGATAAGAGTTGGCATACCCCATTTTAAAATGTTTTACGAAAACGAAAATAAATAGAAATGAAACATTCACAAGGGAGCTGACTCCTGCTATCCTGCTATAGAATCAAATGCTAGCACGAAATTTCATCGGCTGCCTTTCGTTATAGTCGTAATGATATAGTAAGTACATTTTAGCATGGTAGTGCATAGTTTGTATTGCTGGTATTTATTGGGTTGGATGGAACCCGATTTTGGGGATTGGAATGATTTTGGTGGAAAGTAATGTTAATGTTGTGCACATGCAAATGAGTTGTAGCTATAGGCCGAAACTGTTGAGTTGATTGAAAGAGCGGAGAAGTGATGAGAGGGAGACGGGGAGACGGGGAGACGGGATGAGAAAAGCGGAGGAAAGCGGCAAAGTAGCGACAAGGAAATGAAGCAAAGCATCTCATGAATGAGAAACCGAGTGTGTAATTGCCTAATGACGTGCACCGCAGGAGATCAACACCCAAACAGCATCTGTCCACATTTAACATGCAACTCTAGCAAAATATATCACTCGTCTCTTTCTCTCCCATACTCCACCAGTATACAAATAAATACCTTTATTATTTATTGCCTTGTACTTAAACACACATTCACTACCACTTTCTAAATCCAACTACAAATGAATTCATATCATCACTCCATACGTCTATAGCATATATAAAAATTTGCCTACCAACTACTACCTATTTAACCATATTACATCTTCCCGTATCATTTACAATTTACACTTACCCGTCCTTATATTTTATACGTAGTATCATTCATTTCATTCTCACATTCAAAACACACTACAAGCTATCATACAGGCAAATCTCACTTTTCATTCTCAAGCCTTAACTTAGGTCACGACTCACGACTATTGAACTGATCGAGCCATAATATTTGTGTACAGTATATATAGAGCTTTACTACGCTTGCGATAACAATTTTCTGTGCCACTTTGATGAATTAGGTTTTAAAACATACACTCTGTTTCAATCTGCTGTCGGAGATCTTATTGTCAATTGTTGTATTTACGTATTTTTTCAAGTATGTCGTAACTCAGGGGAAAATTTCTAATGCGTAAACCTAAATTAAAAAATAAATTAATCTAATGAGCAACTGCAATAAAACCTGATATTTATTTCACCGTAATAAAGAAGATTTAAATGACAATAATTTGTTCTATTCTAATAGCTCTGAAAGTATTCGTTTGGTTACACAGATGCAGAGCTCGGATTCCAATAAAAATCGTAAAAAGGTTTCTGATGCATGCCTTTTCATGACCATTTTGGACGTACTTTAGAATGAAAGGAATGAGGTAAATGTAAAGGAAAATTTGTTTGTACGAACATTTTGTGCATTTATGTACTTTTAGTGATTATATGTTTTCGTTTGTAAAACAACGTTGTTGCCTTTTTGTAATCGTGGCAAGCGAATATATAAAATAGCAGCTAGTCTTGTGGAAGCCGTAATAGTAAATAGATCTATTTCTATTCTATCTTTTTCTGCATCATCAAATAAATAGCAAATCATAACAGTTTTCTAATACCCATTGTTATATTTATGGCGACATAAAAACATTATCCCAATATACAGATTAAATTGGTCACATGGACACCTGGCTCACAGAATTTCATCCAATTCGGAATGAATGAATTAATCTTGTGTTAATAATCAGAAGAATAGGTTTACTTTTTTCAAACTACAAACATATTCAAACTACATACCATTACCATTTACTCGTTTACTTGAATGTCGTAAACATATAAGTGTTACAATAATTAGATCATTATTATTAAGGCATATAAAAAGTTGGATCATGAATATGAAATCTTTGCATACACTGCAATAGACAAATAACTTGAAAATGTATTGCTGTAGTAGCATTATAAGTACATGGTTGGATTACAAGAGATATCGGAGAACTTTGTATGTGGATTTCTAGGGACATCGGAAGAAAAGGAAGACTTGGGTAAAATTGTGGATGTGTGTTTTTGTTGTATGTGGGAGCTTTGTATTGTGTGAGGAAGTGGTTGAAGTGATAAAAGACAAGTAATTGAAAGCAACACAATAATGTAATGTGCGCGGAAGGAAAAAGAAGTGAGACGAGGCGTCTATAAATTATGGTGGGATATGACATTAGTGCGGGCATCAAATGAAAAGCCAAGTGGAAGATGCATATAGAGTACAGGATCGTGGCTTGGTAGCTGTTGGGTTGTTGGGGAAGTGAAAGAGATTGAAAGAGCCTTTGAGCTTATTACAGTGGATTTGTGTAAAAGCCATGCAGGAAACAGTCCCGAAGAAAAAGAGCAAGTTTTGATCTGTTTTGTTGTTTGCCAGCATTCAAAGTACAAATGACAAGTGTTATTTATTTCCCAGACTCCCAACAAAATCTCCCATCCTTTCTACTTAAATACTCTCTCCGTATTACAAAACTATAGTCCTTTACTATTATCTATAGACCACAATGCTCTACAACTTCTATAATACTTGTGTAATATCAAACATGCTCCACATTTAGTAGTTCCTCTTATACATTATAATTATTACAATCATCATTACATAGATTCACATTCCATTTTCCTTTTTTCACTCAAAATCAACTCGATTCAAAATAAAAGTGTTTCCAAAACGGAACATAGTGCTCCTACAATAGTCAGGGAGAAATCTACAATGGATGAATGAAGCCATAACGCGTTAAATAGCATTTAGGTCGGCTATCATTCATACAGTTTATTCACTAAGCTTGTAATTTAAGGGGTTCAATTAATCTCGTGTAAGTACCTACACACTTTGTCCAATTAGTTTTGAGTAGCAATAATATCATATCTCATGGTCAGAGAGTTTTTGGTGAATCAGTCACAAAATTGGAAAGTATAAACTCCAACACAATACAACACAAAAAATATGCTCTATATACCAATAAATCCAAGTACGTATTTTATTAGACGTTCTAGGGGAAGAGGTAAGCATTGACACTTGTGTGACTTTTTAACATGGTTATGGAGTAAAACCCTTGACAACGGGTACTTTGTAAGTTATTTTTGCATTCAAAGTGTTATAAACTTACAACAGTGAGTATGAGATAAATAACACATCCCATGCAAAATAACTTATAAAGTACCCGTTGTCAAGGATTCTACTCCAAAAACATGTTATAAAAGCACCCAACTCTCATGCTCCTACTCAATCACATAGTACGTCTAATAAAAAACGTACTGTATATTCTCGCCACCTTTTCCATACTGTTTCAGCAGAATACATACATTTTGTTCAAACAACTCTAATTGACTAACTATGTATAATTACTCTTTGTCTTCAATTGCTGATTTCTATTGTAGAACTTAAATAATCATTTTTATTAATAAATACAATTTGCAGTTAAAAAACTGCTTTGAATTTGAAAGTCGAGCCTACTAATGATTAAATTCTAATAACCAATTATGTTATTAATTTATTTTACTTTATAGATAGAGGTACATTAATATTTTTAAGTTTCTCTAGAATTTACGGAACAACACAAAACTTTCCCATAAAACAGTACTCGGTCTCGTTTTTTTACTGTAGACGTTAGCAAGGAAATGGGAAAGTTGAGACGTATTTCTTTTTCGTTATATGTGGTGTAGGAATGCCGCTTTATAATAATATCATATTGTCGATCCCTATGAAAAATATAGAAACCCAAATGTTTATACATTTCTTTGAAAGTGAAAAGGACAATCCTAATAGAATGGAGTGGGTTGAATTACAGCTTTGTATTGAATGACCACGAGCACGGGTTTATTATGACATTACTATTACTCCACTATACCCTATAATCTTTTTTACAATTCTCAGTCAATTCTGATAATTGAAACCCCTCATTGTATTTAAATCTAAACCACTATAATTTTTTTTTCTGACTACAAGATTTCCGTGGATTAACTTATTAGCTCATGGCTTATGGCGATCGACGCGGATGTCCTAAAGATACATTTTCCGTTGACTTACTTCTGAACAATACTTAAGTTGCAGCACGAGCATCTTTGATATTGTAGTCTCGTTCTACTTACATCGCATTATTATCGAGCAATGTAGGATTTTATTAGTAATATGATTGCACATTTATAAGGATAAAAAATGTATGTATACATACAAAGATCTACTTATATGCAATGTCAAAGGTGTTTCATCGTGGTAACTACTTTTCCTTTCTTTTCGAACTGACTCCCCGTCAATTTGGATGAAAGTTAAGTTGGAAGGCTCGTTTGTCTCCAAGAGGATCTGCTACATTGCATTGATACACACAGTACACACCTTCCATGTAAAATGTAAGTGGGACTTGAGAAGTGTTACCCGTATGGACCTCTTTTCCCTACTACCATTGCTTGGTATTATGGCAGTGGTTATATATTTCAAAGTTTATAACGTGAGTTTACGGGTGTTGGTAGTTGGTAGGGCGATATTCTGTGAGGGCAGGGGTTTGTGCGACTACTTTGGCTGCTAATGTGTAGAAGAGTGTAAGTGTAGAGAGATAGAGGATTGGAAGAGTGGTGTTGGTATTATTGGCGTAGAAGAAAAGTGAGGAAAGTAAAGTTGGCCGCCTGCTGAGCCGTCGGCTGTTCTGGTGATCATCTGCAAATTTATTGCCACTTTCAACTATTCGTGCACCGATAAAAACCCTCGAGGGGGCATCAATTACCATACTATTTATTCCCACCTCGGCTCTTTTCTGCCCAGCCAACAAAACCGGCACAAATTACCCAAATCTCTTTCCCCATTATTGTCCCGAATCAAATCCACACTTCTTCACGTTCTCTAATGTTCAAATACATCTTCTTCTTCAAAGGCCACACCAAACCTACCATATTGCACGAATTACTAACAGACTGAATTAAATACAAATACATCCTATTTTTCCCATCTAATATCAGAATTACCCAAAAACCATAGCCAACCGTCTTTTCTACTAGCACTGTCAGCTTTCAATTTGAATTAAGAAAAAAATATTGCCATGAAAGTCATGATGTAATTCTCCAATATAAATGGTTTTTATTTTTACCTGCATATTTTTTGTATAGAGAAAAGTTTTATAAAGTATTCCTCTGCCTTGCAAAATTTCTCTTAAATTCTTTGAAAAAATTATATGTTTTGCTTCTTCCTAAACTGTAAAACTAAATACGACAGAAAATAACATAAGGGAATGTAAAGCTGTCAAGAATTTATTTTCCATGTTTACAAGGTATCTCATTATGGAATAATTGCATTGTGAATGCGAAGAAAGTATTTTGTGTGACTTGGATGATTAAATTCATTGGTAGGGAAGTCAGAGTTGATAGAATATAAATACAGTTGCAATTACTGCGTAAAATTGTTAATTGTGAGTAATAAAGTGAGGGAAGTGCATTTGAATTGTGTGAGAGTGTAAACAGAGCTTAGACAATGAATGAGAAAGGCAGTTTGTCAGAGAGTCATCCAATGCATTGATTTGATTCAATTAGACTGCGACGGATTGCATTAATGGGTCATGACATGCAGAAGGGTTTGCTCATTGCTCGCAGTTTCCCTTTTAATCCAATAAAATCCCTTTGACAACATTAGATATTATTACACAATACCCATTCCACTGTCCCATATCACCATATAGCCTTTACATTATACATCCGCATGAATATCTAAGCGACACTATTCTCTTTCCTTTGTAATTCGGGAGACCATAGAGTGGCTGTCGGAGAAGGGGTGGTGGTGGTTCTGGTTGGTGATGGTGCGGTGCGGTGCTGCTAAACGTAATTTCAATAATGACTCTGTGTACATAATATTTATTCGTGGCATATGAAGCAAATAACATTTTTCCGTTAAGCCCGGCTTTCAGTTCATCCAGTCCCTCAAACACCAGCAGTAGTAGTGGATTTTAAATATAATCTCTTAGATATTCTTCTACAACTACATTACATCTATTCACTCAATGAATGACCAGCCGTCTATTTAGGAAATTTATAACAGCACACACCTAATGAATAACATTCACATATATTTTAAATCTACCAATCTCTAGCACAATACGTGTTTATAAACCACTGTAAACATTTTTCTCGTAAATTGTGCCTCGATCTGTTTTTTCTCATTAATTTCAACAAAGATGATTTACAAAATTATTTAATATTCGTAATTATTAGACAGCAATTCATAATGTGTCTTTATTTTGCAAACGGTCTAAGTTGGACAAAGCAATAAGGACAATTTTTTAGTAGCAATCTTAAAGTGTACACTTTTAAAGCGATTTTCGAGCACATTAAAATGATTTTATTATATGTTACATTATTTAAGTATCAGCTAAAGGACGATAATAGTTTTGGCCGTATACCCTTAAGTGGAAAAGTGTGCGTGTGCAACAATAATATTTCCGATCTTTCCCACCCGTTTACGAATAAACGTCCTACTTTACAATAACCAAAGCTGTACAGTACAGATAGCTACCGCTCTATTATACGATTATGTAGATGTACACAATGTAATGTAACAACAAAGGCACGTGGCAACACTTAAGTCCCAATTTATGACACGTTTCATAGCTTTATCATTTTGTGTGTTGTTGCATGTTTTGTCATTCCTATTGCCAATGCCAACTTAATGACACGCAATTGTGTCAATGACAAATTTTATTCAATCATAGAAAACCTAAACACTAACTTCAGTTTTATCATCATGCATCTGATTCACTCTGTCCCTACAATAGTTATAAAAAATTCACTTATAAATTAATTATTAATTATAGGTAAGAGAAAAATAGAATACCTAGTTTAGCTCAAATAACTATAAAATTTATATTTAGAAATACAATAGAAACTGAAAAGATAGAATCTCACTATATACTTTTTAAACAATTTATTGGTGCATATATAATGCCTATAGTACATAGTGAACTGAACGCTTTTCACTGTAGCAGTTCTTAAATCTATTTCATTTCATATCTGTGTTTCACAAACCTCAGTCATATACAATTAATTTAAATAATCTGTATCACTACTTATTCACAATTTGTAATTTGAATTTTAAGAAGCCACAATTTGTTGATGCATTGCCAATCTGCCATATAACTATTCATCAGGGCCTTATCAAATCAAGTAATCAATTTCGAGGAAGGTCAAAATCAGAAGGTACAACATGGTTATGATCGAGCGTAGCAATTTTTTTTTAATAAATTGGCTCAAAACCACATCTTTGAATATCAATTTATTTGTCCGATTGCCCCCTAGTGTACGGCCTGTTAGTTCTCATATAATAATTCTTAGTTCGTTAATAAATTCAGTGACAATGCAGCGACAGTAAAAGAACCTCACATTTGTAAAGACTGCTGCTATAAGATTATGAGTTGAATATCTCATTTATTAAACATTATTAGATCCAAACGCCTGAAGGAAGGCGTATAATTAAATAGCAGAAGATGCCTGAATTTAATTGCGTACAATTACTATTTATAAATAAAAATAGCCATAGTAGTAGTGATAATTAGGCAATTAAGAAAACTGGGTGTAAATATAGTAGCAGAAGTGAGAAAAGAGTAGAGAGAGAAAATTTGATTTTGTTTTATGATGGTGCTAGTGTGTGACAGGAGATAATGCAATAAGAGAAGGAAATACGTGTGCCAGCTCTGCAATATCCTGTTATCCAATAACAATATAATAATCAACCTTTCTTATTTCTACGTGTGATTGTGAGAGTTAGTAAGTGGATAATTGGACTTACAACACAAGTATAGTTGCGTAGTGTGCAATAGAATAAAAGGAAGAGAGTGTAGGTGTTGTACACAGTGACTGACATGAGAGATAGAAATAAAGCGTTAAAGCTATAGCGAAGAGTAAGAGTCACGAAGGGAATTTGTTAAGCTTTCTTGTGTGGAGATTGGGCGTCTCTGGTGATGATGAGAAGAGATCATCGAAAGATGAATGAACGCTGCATGCACAGCATAGGTACTATACACTGTATAAGTACTTTTATATAAATACATGTAAAGACGTTCTGCTATATTTAATTCTAGAGAAATGTTGAGTTATATGGCAAATATAGCTAGAGATTGCAATGCTACAATTTTCTTTCTGATTGAGGCAATAAGAAATCAATATTTTATTTCATTTCCTTTTTATCCTCGTCTGTTCCCTGTTTGCTGATCGTTATCTCTACGTTGTACCCACATGGCTTAACTAACGTCTATGCATTATCCGCCCTATACAACAATTTCCCTTTGGGGCTTCGTCCCAACATTCTTGTCCACATCTTTTACACACACATTCGTCTAGCCTGTACAACACTCCAAAAGACGTGTATACTCTTTTCTAATGTACCTTATTGGTTATTTAGATGTATACATACTATTTTTATTATATTTTAGTGTGCAGGTATTAAAATAATAAATTATTTTTATAAATGCTCAATCGTTAGTTCAACCTACCATTAAAATCGTTTTACATTTTCACACACTGATTTTTGCATCCAATTAACAACTTACGTATACATATAGCAATTCTATTTAATGTTTTCTAATCATAATCAAACACATGTTATTGTGTAAGAGAAAGTAGGCGTACTAGAAACTGCATGAATTTTGTACTTACGAAAAATACTCAATGTTGAATTGAAAATCGGTTCTTATTATATATATCCATCATGAGCTTTATTATTATTAATTATTATACATTCAAATTATAATCCCTTAAATACTTTTTGCAGTTACATTTTAAGTCATTTTGTATGAACATTTAACATTTAATAGTAATTAGCATACGTAGTTAAAAAATGAGTGAAAATATGTAGTAGAGAAACCTTAGACTGAAACATTGAATGAACGAGAGACAAATCAGACAATTCTTTTTAAAGCATTTATTTTCTGTAGACGCACACTACCTTATCCGTTGTTATAAAAGAGACAAAGGTAAATCTTGTATTTTCTATCTATGTGACTATATGAATAAGTAGAGTGCTATAATAAAAGAGAGAAAGGTAAAATGGGATGTGGTAGTGATCTAGGGGTATTTTGAGTTTATGTATGGGGAAGGGTTATACAGGAGGATAATATTAGTTGGATGGGAATAATACTGTAGAAAGGATGTTGCATTATACATCCGAGATTTCGTTGCTAACAGCATCATCACCAATCCAATAAAAGATGGAAATTCGATTTACATTTGTTTGTGGATGAGTCTTGCCTCGTTTTGGTTTGTTTGAGAAGCTGCTACTACTTTGTGTCTGCTGCTAATACTAATATTCCTTTACATGTCCACAGTTTCTGTCTCAACATCTCGTCGACTGATTTTACGTGATACCGGTGATCTAATGCGATGGAAGGATAGGAATACGAATGGAATTCCATTTAAATCATCTTGTGCACAGACATTCTTCCATATAGAGCATAGAAACACATTTTCCGTCTCCTACTCAACTTGCAACTGGAATATTATTAGCAGAGCCGCCGTGTGGTGGGTGCAGACTGGAGACGCGGTCCGTGCTACAGCACTAAACACACAGCAAGCACAGCTAAAGATAATTCTATAAATTGCGTTAACTCATGTGAAATGATTGACTTGATTTTATATTTTGATTCTGTCTGCACAGAGTCATTCTATATTATATTACTAATATATCCTCTACTACAATTGCTAATAAAATTGTAATAGGCACGGGAAAATACTACACTCTAAATATATGTGCTATAAAATAAACTAAGGTATGTATGTGTATAATATGTGCTAGCAAATTATAGGGTGCACGTTGCACATAGCTTTAGGTACTACTGTACAAATACATTTCGATCAAGTGAAATTACTTGATGAAAATTGTTTACACTTTTCATCAGAAAAAACGAGACAAATTGACGCTTGGCGATGATCAACAATCAAATTGTGACCAAGTGCTTCAATCAGCCTTATACAATTATTTATTATGACATTCTAGCAATAAACGTCTACTCGCACACTCGTCGTCCGCCATCACACAACTACAACACTAACACTACGTGACAAACACAAGGGCATCCGCAAAGTCACAGTCCACAAATAGTTAGTGAAGCGTTGTGATGTGATGTGTAGTTTTGTGATGTTCTGATGTTGTTCGGGCAGCACAAGAGCAAAAGGAACAAGCCACAGATATTTGATAAGATTATTTGATGGATGGAGAATAAGGATCATGCTTATTTTATAAAGAGACACGAACAAGAAAAGAAGACTCACCCAAGTCTAAAAATGCACCCTCATTGTTTGTACTGCGTGAGCTGACAATTTCTAACTCAATTCACTCATCCACTCACTTCTTCTTTTCTACCTCCACTCCGAAATCCCCGTATCCATCCACCACTGTACTCTACGTCCGTTTTCTTATTTAGCTCCCGATTGTGTAAGTATGTATTTTCTTTTCCTCTCCTCATGGCCCTCCTTACTATTATTAGCTAAACCTACCTACTTTAGCATGCATAATCACTATATTTGTAGTCCGTCGACTTATTCTTATTTCTATAGCATGTCTATAAAACCTCACCGGACTTGGAAGAGTGTAAAACATAGTTTTGTTTAAAGGGGCTAGAAAAGTAAACTCCAACACATACTTGGTCCTACATCTCTGTCATGAAATAACAGTGTGAACGTTAAAAGCCGAAATATGACGAGAATAACATTATTATTGTCCATTTCTTCAATAAATGTCTCTAATGCAACATCTTTCCGTACCTACATTTATTTAAACCCCCTTGTAGCAATAAACTTTTATATACTTATTTACCTATATATAGGTTACATGGAAATTTAACATGTAGATGTATTATTCTATCGAGGCCGTATTCAGGGGACAAAAGGGCAAACACATCTTCCGAAACCCGAAAAGAGGTTTCTTGCTATCTCCAGTGCAAAAATTGGGATCTTTGCCCTAGGTGTAAATTTCACAACGATTTTGGACCATGTCCTTATCGGCTGAATGTTTTGCACTACGCGCGCAAAAAATATTTTTGTAGCTACCTCAAATTGTCATTTTAGTAACCCCGAAATGAATTTCTGTACACGGCATTGTATTATACAGTAGGTATAAGGTATAATAGCATAGTATGTAAAAGAAACGGTGAAATAACGGGCTATAATAGTTTGAATATAAGATTTGTGAGCGTGTTATGTATTATGTGGTAGTGCTGGGTTGGGAGAGTGCGACGGAGATGTGAGAGTGACCAATAAAATGCGACAAAAGGCTTTTTATCGAATTTGTGTATGTTGATGTGACGGTATGAGAAAAAACGGAGTGGGTACTTTACTTACATAAGAAAACAAGACAAACGATGAGACAACAGAAACGTGTGGTGGTGGTGGAAAAGACTAGGCGCTAAAACGACTAGAGATTAATAGAATGTCCCTCCCTGTGCTAAGTTTGAAGGGGGCTCGGGCTGCAGCCACTAAAGTGTGAGGCAGAAAGAAGAAAGACAAGGAAGATCAGAGGATTGTACTAGAAATAAAAATGTATGTCGACCACTTCTTCGTCTTCTTCTTCGGACCCACTTGACTTCACAAAGATCTCTCTTCCATTATACAATCACGCACTACTTCCCTCTGCACCGCACTACACAAATATTACACACTCTCTTTCTCTCCACTCTCTTTTATGTGTATGCAGTCTACGGAGTAGTCCGTGATGTCATCATGTCTTGTAAATAAAATAACCGATGTCACCGCCAACAACCACCAAACACATGAGACATAATGTAATGCTTGTGCTTTGCTCCTACTCAAAACTCAACAAAAGAAATAAAAAGGGTCGTGTGTTGTGTTGTGTCCTGGCTTGTTATTATTATATTATTATTACTAGCATGTGACTTTATTTTCTTCTATGGCAATTCCTTCATACATCATATTTTATAGTCTGGAGAGATTTTATTTGACATTATTCGTAACTCGTAAGGTGTGTATTCTTATGGCGTGAAGCATTTTTAGCTTTTACTAACTCATACACAGCCAACTTGACTAACAATGTTTTGTACCTACTCAATTGATATGTCCTAACATAACAAACCAACACACGACATGAAACGATCGTAAAAACAGACTTGGAGAATGGACGTTGGTGTTTGTTAGTGTCTTTGTCCATCGTCCTTTTAGTTTTCTTTCTCAATCACATAGAAATTCATACACACAACAGTCGCATACACAAACAACAATTTTGTCATCATCAACATTTGTTCGCCTTTGCCTTTTCTCTTTCCGAATCCATCAGACACGTTTCCCTACTTTTCATCAAATTCTTTCTCCTCAACACTCACAGCATCACCAACAACTACCCATAATACTTATGTAAACTTTAAATGTCTTTCATTAGTGGTCTGGTATGTAGACATAATATTGTACATTGACTTTGAATCAAAGACTCACTTTGACCTCAAATGGTAGAATCACTAAAGAGTATGCATAACACAGTATGGAACAGTATGTAGGGAGCCGATTCAGCCGATGCCGTTATTCAGTACACAAAACCCAATCCAAAATCTCGGCCTCCACGCTTTGCCACAGCGGTTGTCGTGTCTTTTAATGTTGTCCCACACTAACCTAGAATTCGAAAAACATGGGCCTCACAAAAGGAACAATATGCCCATTGTTAATAATACAATGGGATTATTGTCGTTTGGCGACGCCCCAGTGGTTTCGAGTATTATGTAGGACAACTATAAACTTGAATGTCTTTCAAAAATCTTCATAATTTTAGGTTTCATGTTTCTTTCATTTCATTTTATGTTTGTTTTTTATCATGTAAATCTCAATTCAAATGAAAAATGTCATAAAATCACGCAATTTTGTGGTGATATGTTATTCTGTTCTGTATGCAGGACATTCTTGATGTCACCCTGACAGAAATTTAAAGAGGATTTAAGAGAGAGTTAGAAACATCTAGAATTTGAAAGTTGAAAATAGCGATTCAGTTTGTTTTGAATACTTTCAGTGTGGACACTGTGCATTAAGGGAAAAATTGCACTGACGTTGTGTTGTGTAGTAATATGTTACTGTAATTATCATAATTTATTGGTATAATATCCCATTCACAGCCCTCAAACAAATGAATTTGCATTCATTTCAGAGATAGTTTTTCTAGAAAGTATTTCAGAATTAAAGTTTAGGTTGAATGAGAATTCGCAGGATGTTTTAGTAGCTATGAGAGAAAATTGGTTTGCTCAGTCATGAAAATTAAGGCTGCAAATAGACGTTTGATTTTAGTTTCGTTTCCTGTCGTGCTGAAATGCAGCGACTCATTTATTTGTGTGGCAGTGAAAGTGGATTTTGTAGATTTGCACAACTAGTTTGATTGTAGTATGAGATGAGAGTTGAGTTGAGGCACGTGAATTGGCTCAGTTTATTATTCACGTTAGTTCATCGAGTGTTTGTTTGCGGGTGAAGACTAATTAATGAAAGATTTCATTTGCAACTCGTTTCATTCTACTCATTGTCATTCTACCAACTCGTTAGTTGTTTTTAACGACCTACCATCATTCTAACCAACCATTCTTCATCATTATTCGTGTAACACTACCAACAACATCCTCATCTTTATTTTATGCTTCTCCAAACAACATCCAATAATGTAAATGTTACACGTGTGTGGTCGCATTCTCAAACATACTACTGGACACACTCTATCCATCATCGCTTTATTTACAGTCCTCTAAATCCATTACAATCACAATTATTCACAATCCTACAATAGTTGTGTATTGAAAAACCAAATTACAATATTGCGCTTATTTTCTTTATTTTGTATTTTACCTTTGTAAAATGACAACTGTATAAGATACTACTGTAAATTAAATGCTATACTAGCTCTATAGTAGTAGACTACTACATAATTTAACATAATTTTTGTCAAATATTTTTTTTAATTTGGAAACAATCTCTATGATTATCTTATTTACAACGCCTTATTCACCGTAGTAAAAATGCCCATGGCATTACATAATAAAAAAAATCTATAAATTGCAGCACTATTATACAATGAATTACTTAATGTGAGTATGTAGTGTGTACATTTGAAATGAATATTGTATGAATGTCTCGAATTTTGCTGTGAGGAAACAAGAGGGTAAGGAAACAATTGCTTTGCTTTGTATTTGAGTAAAGCAGAATGTAAAGTTTTATCCCATGTTAAAAAATATAGGTAAATGGCTTTTAGATACAAAGTAGTCGAGTCGAAACCTTGTAGTTGTACGTGAACGAATGAAACACACTTGCTATTGTGTTTGTGAAAGCAAAAAAAAGTTTTAAGCTTATTTGGTAACTAGACCTACAGACGGGAAGTGGTAAAGTATGTGTAAAGATGGGATATGGACACACTATAGGTACATATTATAAGAGAGAAGAACGTGTTAAAGATAGCATTGTGGTGGTGGATGGGACTGGTGCTTTGTATATTTTAGTAATATTTATTGCACATCTGTAACATTATTGGCCAGATGGAGAAAGTAAACTGAAAGGGCGATTGTCCGTCGTGGCATTAATAATAGAAAAAGAAAACAAGCAAATTAGCTGCTGCTGACGACAACCAAAGCGCACCCCAACAAACTCTCGCTTTCTAATCAACACGAATCTACAGCCACTTTGTCTACCCTCCACATCAATGCACTTCGTTTCCAGTCCCGAATTCTAAACCGATTCAGTACACCCTTTTTCTAACACTACTACTATAAGTCTTCATGTAAACACATATTTACATTATCTGGTTTTTTAACTCCATTTCTATACTGTAGTATCTACTGTATAATCTTAATGAATCTTTTCTGTTGCAATTAGTTTTCTCGTCTAAAAACAAAAAGGCATTTCATTTATATTACGATTCATTTCATTGATATTCTTTTACTTGTAGTTTGCCTATCGTATTTTTCAGGGTTGAACTTTTTTAGTCATTATTGAAAGTGTTCATTGCTAAAATGGAAACTTGAAACAATGAATATTTTAACAATTTATAACAATGACTTAGGTTAATTTTAAGCAGTTGTAGATTTTCTAGTTTAGAAAAATTTTGGGAATTTCTTAATTTCTTCCATTTCCAAAAATTAATGTCATAGAAATAAAATATTTCTTAATGTGCCCATTTTATTTAAACAATGTTGAACACTAACCCAAAGGCATTGAAATAATACGAATTAAGAGCTAAGCAAAACTAGATACTACATCGCTGTATGTATGCTGTACATCGCATAAGATGTTGAAAGAGAAAGAGGACATTGTGAATATTATTTTGTTGATAAATGTATAGCAAACTAGTATTAACTGGTAGTAAATGTACTTTAGAGAGGGTTATAATAGGCGAAGCAGGAGCAATAACATTTGTTTGGATAAATATATGAAGTGCTGTGATGAAGTGGAGGATGATGAAATGAAGAAAAGGACGGGTAGTATTTAGCATAGCAACTGCAGTTGTTCAGATGAGAAGCTGATTGTTAAGTAAACAGAAATAATACTAGCACGTAGCTTAATGCACCATGAAAACGAACATCAAATCATCAAGGATAGCCCCCGTAATTTATTCAAAACTTTTTCCCCTGCACTAACATCAAGCAAGACAAGAGCTCCAAAATACATTCGTCTAGTGCTTTGATAACGATAACAACCTTATAGCTTTAACTCTTAATTCATTAACGTATCTGAACAAAACGAATTACACCGTTAAAAATTAATTATTAGTTAATCTTCATCGTTTTGGAACATAATGAATAATATGCACGTAATTATGGATGCATATATACTAATTACCAATAAATATGATAAAGAGAAATAAATGACTGGTTCAAAGTATGATTGTCTTGCTTTAAAGTCCAATCGCATAAAATTTGAAACCTTTACTTCAAAGGTGAAAATAATTGGCTCAAAATTAAATTATTAAAATGCGAGTTGTTTAGATGAGCTTTTAATGAGCTATTAATAATGCCAAGTCCTGTTATTATGAGTTTCTTGTGCCTCGAGCTAGTACTCTGCATATTTAAATACAACGAACATCTAGACTCTAGACTTAAGAATTTCTTTGTTATTATAATCATATCTTACACATCTTCACAAACTGATCTGATATAAACTCAGTGTACTATACAACCTTATTGTAAGTTGAAAACTAAATAATTATGAAATACTCCGAAGATTTTCTACGAGTACAATCCGTCATATAATATAATAATAATATGTAGTAATTTTGCCAAATATATTTTACATGAAAAAGTGAGAACCAGGGTTTAAACCTTATTACATCCTGCAGAACTTTATTCCGCCCATTCGGATTTCCCAAAGTTGGATTACACCAGATTTCCCCTATTTTTATGGTTTTTCAGATTCCCATATTTCAACGCCGCCCCCTACTGAGGCGGCGCTTATAATTGCTAATTGCATGGAAAACCTATCCTTACCAGGTTTTCATTTTTTTGTGACCCTGGCGAATAAGATAGGGACATGTCTAAATATACTAACTAAGAGCGAGGGTTATAAATTTCTGAGACAAGTTTGTAATACAATATAACACTTTACCAAGAATCCAAAACCAAAGAGTTGTTTTACCAGCCAAGCTAACATGGGCTATAATTCCTATGTACTAACAACTAATATCTATATATACGTGTAAGTATACATATACACTGCCTTGGTAAAATAATAGAATCATATAGAATGACGAAGAGACATTTGCCAAAAGTATGAGAGCGAGACAGTTCTTTACTATAAAGCTGGAGAATGGAGGAAGATGACGGAGGAAATTGTAGAGCAGAGTTATAAGAGCAGGTATTGTGTTAAAGTTCGAAGCGGTAGTAGTGGTGGATGTTTATAGCTAGAGGAAGGTACATACACACAGACTACACACACTGACTATTTGAATATATGGTTTAAGATAAGTTATAGGATAATATAATGGAATAACAGAGGACTGAGCTGTGCTGAGCGTTGTTTTAGGGTTTGAGAGGATGGTAGGCCGTAATTGGACGGTTGAAATCAAATTAGTTAATTGCTCATCGGGCATCCCGATGGTCCTTCTAATCTGCGCGTGATAATACTAAGATGATGTTTGCTTTTCTGATCAAGGCACAGCCGCGGGCTCTCTTCCTTTTCCATCATCCCATTCACCAATTCCTTTATTTGATTCTCTCCTCCACATCCTCCAACATCCTCCACCAGCTTTCCTTCCCAACAAACACTCTCTCACCAAAGTCGTCCTCACTTTCCACCCATCACCCGAAACCTAAACACTCCTTTCTCTCTCTCTCTCTGCCTCGGCCTCTATTTCCTCTTTCCAGAGATTCCTAGAGGATCTTTTATTGTCGTCCTCCTCGTCAACTCTCTCTAATTCTTCCTCCGTCTTCTTCCCCCACCGCCACAGTCTCCCCCTCCTTATATCCAACACATATTACATACAATAAAATACTTACACTCCATCCTTACTTTATACTTCAGTAGACTTGTCTTTGCCAAGGAGTAAGGATATTGTTTCCTGCAGAATTATTACATGCTCTCCTTATTAGGCATCATTATCATTATCCTTACATAGTACTCAATGTCACTCCGCACTCCGTTCTCCATTGTATTTATTAGCATTAGCACCTTTATATGTATGCATTTTACATGGGGATATCGATGTGATGAAACTGATAGCCTGGGTAATCGGAAGTCCATTTTTTTCTATTTGCTTCGGAGGCAACGGAGGCAACAGAGGCAACGTAAGAGGCAACGAAAGAACACGGCAACACTGGAGACAACAGAGGCAACGGAAGAGGAGGCAACGGAGGCCACGGAGGCAACGAGATCCCACTGTCTAAATCCAGCCCATAGCACTTCTCTTTTTCTCCTCTATACAATCACATCTATATGTCAGCACAATTTACGTTCGGTTGTTGCATGTGCTCACGCTTAAATCCTTTTCCATCCACGCAATTTTCTGTCTATGCCATATATTCTACAGAAATGTTTTTTTAGGTATTACCTACTTATAATTATAAAGGTATGGCTGTAAAAGCCATACATGATGTAAACTATTATAACAGAAGTATTACGACAGTAAATAAATCAATGAAGTCAGTATTTCTAAAGGACACAATTATATAAAACACAATTATTTCTATTATGCCAACATTTCCAACATGTCAAGTACAATTGTGTGATTTCTACAACAGAAAGTGTGAATAGCACAATTTACGAATTGGAGACATAGAGACGAGTTAAAAATTTGTAATTGGTGGCAAACAGCAAGTAAGGCGATTAGCTACTTGTAAAGTAAGGACTAATAGTATTATTAATTTAGAATAAGTTGGATATGAAACGTATGGTTGGGGTCAATTTCGCCTGAACCATATCGCCTGAAGGGGTATGTGCGTTTTCGTCGAATTGAAAATTGATGGGAA
>JAQFYB010003128.1:0-20800 GCA_034694085.1 Pogonognathellus longicornis | reverse complement strand
AGACCGATGGACCCCTATTTAAAATTGCGCGCAAAATCAATGTGTGAAGTATCCTTGCAACAACACGCCCTATATAGTAAATTTAAAATGAATATCAAGAGCCTGTTAATAAACTTGCGGGAGACCGAAAACCATTAGAATACAAACATACCCTCAAGGGATTGGATTTTGAGGAAGGTAAATTGAAGGTTTATTTTTCGAGAGAATGTAATGTCTTCCAATGTAAAACCTCCATTTGCAAAGCGCTCTGGAGCAAAATAACTTGGCCAAAGATGAAACTCGCTAATCAGTTTCATCAGAAATAATTTACATTGTGTATAAAAATCATTCTAGGCCAAAGGCCAACGAAGCCAGAACATGATTTCCTTTCTGATTAATTGATTTTTAGGCAAATAAGATTATAATTTGTTATGTAGTGCTAGTTAATTTGGCTAGTAGTATTAGTTGAATTGGTTAGTAAGTTTGTTGTGACACCTGGGAGAGACCAGCATTAGAACTGACAGTAGTCAATCAAATAAAGTCATTAAATCTAACCAAACTTCGTTAAATTCAACATTCCTTTCCATTATTACATGTATAATTTTAAATTTTCCTTTGCTCAATAATTTTTTTACCTAAGAAAGCAACATTTTGTTTGCCCTCTTTTCCAAAATGCAATCAATCAAAAGGTATTTAAATTACACTTATTACTCTAATGAGCAAAGAGAGTTAGTTTATTGTAAAATTAAAAAACCATCTACAAGAGAAGTTTGATATTTGTTGACTCTTACAGAAATTGCACCCGGGTTATTAAAATTCTAATTGTTGATTGTCTTTCTGGCATAAAAAACTCTAGTTTTACGGGTGGATTGGGGTTGAAATAATTTTGTACTGGAGTAACAAGGGAAATTTCAGAAACAATTATGTGGTTGTGGGAGAACAATAGCGAGAGCAGTTTAATGGTTTGTGGTATGAAGTCAAGAAAGCCATTCATGTCTATCCCAAAAAATATCATGGATGAAACCAGCTTGCCACGTTAAAAAAGAAGTGAGAGGTGTGCCAAACATCGATGCTAAGGGAAGTGGCTCACAGGAAGCTGGCCCTACTGAACAATTTCACACATACGCAACTTTTCTCAATACCCTTTTCATTATATTCCATTGTTGAAATATACCTACCGCTTTTGCTCGCTTTTGTAACCAATCAATACCAATTTTTTAACAAGCTGTCCTTTCTACTTAGCTGTTTTATTTTTCATAATTTTTTTTTCCTTTTTGTCAATAGCAAGTAATATAAATCACAGCAATGCTGATCAAATTAAGAAAATACACAGAGAAAGTCTATTGTTTGGAGGGTAAAGACATTATCGATTTAGCTTTGCCAATCTTCTTCAAAAGGAACAAAAACTGATGTATTATTTATTCTGTTTAAAGTAAAATAGATCCACCCCTACGAAGATTGATCTTGTTAATGGTCGCAATACATTTTGACAATGCTTTTTACAATATATAAATTACTAATTATTTTCTATTCTAAAGTTGATTTCGTGCTGCATGTAATATAAATGTGATGTTGCTACCACGGTTTTAAAGAGGATTGTCCACAAAGAGAGACGTTGATTGAAAGGAAATCGAATACATTTTATTGTGATAGATGTGTGTAAATTGAAGGTGCCATATGACTAGCATTTGATATTAGATATGTGATAAAAATTATGTTAGGTTCTAGTTCTTGACGTAGAGAGATATAAGCGTGTACGTCTGTCATTGTGTACATATGTATTATGGGTGTTGCTTTTGTACTAAAAAGACATTTGAGTTGTGTGGAACAACTTATTATGAAAGAAAGACCTTCCAGAGGATGGCAAACAAGAGGAGAACATTGTAAAATGGGGCTGGGATGTCAAATCGAATAAGAAAGCGAATTGCAGGAACAGGGGTTTTGAGAAGTGGAGAATTAGGTTTAGAGAAGTACAAAGGCTGCATGGCGGGTTTGGTATAAGAGAGATGTAGAAAGAAATATCGGAGGGTAAAGGGATCCAAGGTTAACATTTGAAGGGAAACGTGAATTTGTTGTTACAGAGAAAGGAAAGGCGAGTGAAAGGAAAGTGAAGAGCAAAAGTAAAAAAAACAAGAGGAGAAAGTGAGAAAGAGTGAGCAAATTGAAGAATACGGAAATATGTGATTTAGAGGGGACAAAACCCGCTCTTCTGCAAGGTGTCTCGTTCACTTTCGATTGTTTTGGCCCAGGTTTGTTGTTTTGTTTTGGCCCCAGAACACAACATTGCCAGGCCACGCCAAATCGCACACCGACCCACATCCCTCTCCAACAACACACATCACTTCAAACCCAGATACCCTCCTTTCCTCTTCGCACACAAAATAAATCGTAGTAAAATGGGCATAGAAAAGTGGTGGAGACATTTTCCCCCCTCCTGTATACGCCCTTGCCTATCCTAATTGTTTTCATCATTCTTGACATGTATTGCCCTCCTTTTGTGTCAATTGCCTTCCTTCTGTATATTTCATTGCCCGTGGGGCAGTGGCCCCCACCCAGTATACATCCTTATTTGCCACAATAGTTTTCATAATTGTTAATACCTTTGTTAATAACCCCAGATAACCTATGGAAAGTTTGAACCAATTTAGTCCACCTGTTCTTGAGTTACGATGCAAGAAAACCCTGTTGGAACATTTTCTGTGACCTTATCTGTGACCTAGGCTATGAATAATGTAACCGATTGACCCCCTTTGTGATTGACACCTTCGTTGAATCCCTTAGATGACATATGTGAAGTTTGGACCAATTTGTTTCATACGTTCTTGAGTTGTGTCGCACACATACGGAAAGACAAACAAAAAATAACGTTTCTCTTAGGAGTTTTTCCCGCTCTCCTCTCTCTCTCTCTCTCTCTCTCTCTCATTGCTAAAAAGTGGCTCCACCACTTAATAATGATGATGCATTAACAGTCACAAAACATTCACCACATTTTCACCTTTACACCTACGTTTGCCGTCCAATATCATCTTCAACACCCATCTCCAACACCCAACGTATAAGTATTTCGCCGTATATTCATGTTAACCACATAATTGCGGATTTACAAAACGAATAGGTAGTTTTAGTGAAAAAGTTATAGTTCAGCAACTCTATGTAGCTGCAGTGCTAATAAGAAATTAAAAATAATTGTAAGAATACTGCTTATAGGAGTAGTATTTATAATACAAATAATTACAGACATTTGTCTACATTTAATTCACATAGTTACAGTGTTCGATATAAATGGCAAAATTATCCAAATGAATTGTAGTTGGAAATGAAGTATAGGCGACGAGGTAAGTAGTGAAAAAGAAAATGAAGGTAATAGAATTGTGTTTGATATCTGTGGAGCATTTGTGAAAGTGTTAGTTTAGTAGTGCAGTGAAACATGTGACGTCAATAGTTAGTATCAGTCATCAGTATCTCAGTCACAGCCAGGGTCTTTTATCGGACAGTCTCCACACAGTTCCTATTAATCACCCCGACATAATATATAAAGACAGAGCTGCACATATGATATCTATCCTCCAATGTGTTTATATCAAATACTAGCACCACTACTACTCTATTGTATACATCTATTGTAACGTGTAACTCTTGTTACACCTTGCATTGTGGAAAAGAATGGGAGAGTGGGCCAGTTGGGAGAATTGGATGGAGTTGGAATTTGCACGTAGAACTAAAAGTGTATCATGTCTGTAGAAGATAATATGTATACATAGCATTGAATGGAAAGGACGACGTAGGTAGTGGGAAGGAGAAAGTGCAATGTCAAATAAATGTGGAATGCGTGTATAGTTGTGAAAGCACTAACAAGGTTTGAATGTGTGTATTGGCCTAGTAGTTATGTATATTGTATAGACACATGAGTGTATAATATGGTAGTGTGAGTAAGGAATACGGGTAGAGCAGGGGATAGGATGGGATGGGATGAATGATGACTTGGTTGAAGAGGCAGGGCAGTAGAAATGGACCATCTATTTCCAGAATTTTCACATTTCCATCCAGTCATAGAAGCTTATGCACATTGCACCATGCTCTGCTCATTCCGTCCCGTTTGTTCCGTCCACCCTCCACAGACGACTCATTTTTCTTTTGCCAAATGAAAGACACATTATGGTCTCAAGTCTCGTTCTCTCGTCATGTCACTTGATTCCACTCCAGTCTCCCCGAGACAAAGAGAAACACTAAAAAGTCTCTGCCCATAATATTACTACATACGTCATTCCATATCCTCTGCTCTTTACTCCCTCTATATATATTGTTCATGGACCAATATATTCTGTGCCTCTTTTTCCTATCTGACTATATCCAGACAAAACTAAATTGCTATAAGGATATTAGCCACGTTTCTGAACAAGAACAACTACAACATGTTCATATTTATCGTCCACTCATCCACCAACATTGAACATAACACACGGACGTGGGATTTGTCTAACCTCTTCCTCTAAATAATGTAAATGTAAATGAACTAACTCTTCCGACCTTTCTGTCTCTACTTTCATTCTCCCGGCAGTCGTGGCTTCAGCCTCACTCTTCCTCTCCCTCTTTCCCTCCAACAGACATCCACAACATTCGCACACAACACACACATCCCACTTTCACTACCAATCCTCCCATGCTTAATATAATGTTATATACTAACATAATAACATAATATTATTAATAGAGCCTATAGGGTGCATACGAGGTGCTATAGCAGTTGTTTGCAATAGGCAAAATAACAGGAGAAACGGAAACTGCAATATGCAGAAAAGAGTTTTAGTATTGTTAGCACATACTTATGCACTCACGTCTCACGTACTAACGTTCATGTGGCTTTCTCCGTGTGTTTTAGTGGCAGAAAGGACAGAAATGCAAACGCGTACACAACAACTGAAAGCGGCTGGGCAAAAAGGATTTGGAAGAAACTGACACATAGGTAGCACGGGCAAATACATAATAATAATACACAATACAAATGTCCATGCATAATGCATACATGAACAAAACACACAAAAAACTCAAAATAAATGCCAAAGGGAGAAAGTAGACAAGTTACAAACACAGACAAACTGACACAGCCACAATTCCATACAACTTTACTATTTATTTGTATTATTATTTTCATTTCTTTGCAAAGTCACTCAAATATTTACACAGATGGAAGTCTCAGACAATTTTCTAAACAAGGTGGATACATCAACAATGTCACGGTGAAAATAATTTAACCAAATATAAAGTCCTCTTTATTTATGTGCGTCACTTCTAAGAACATTTTTCCTTCTGCTTATGTCCTGGTAGACATCAAAATCATTACCAACCCGCTACAGACCAACCGAACGCATGTGTGGTGGTTATACACGGTTTCGGTTCATAACAACCGCAAATGAAGTACTTAGGTCAGTTTAACTTGTTGCTAATACATTATGATAACAAATATCAGAAGGCTTCAAAGTGACAATGCAAAAATTCATCTTGATCAACATATTTCAACAAAGAGTATGTGTGTATAATTATGTATCTTTGCACAGTTTTATACCGATATTTCACTCTCACCATAAAAATTTCAACAGTATGCATGTTTTGTGAAAGTAAGAGGTTAGTCTGTTGCAGATTAAAAATAAAAATGATACACAGACTGTTTCTTAAGGAACACTGAGTTTTTAAAAATTTAAATCTCCTGAACAAAACAGAATTATGAGTTGCCATAAATATCATCCGAAATTAGAAAATTTAACGTTCATTTTCATGTATGGGTTGCCTAACTTTGGAAATTTAATGTGGGTGAAATAATTGTCCATAATAAATGGGTTGGTGGCATGTTGCCTACTCATATCACAAAAGAAACAAAACATGGAATCGACCAATTTTCCTTGGGCAATTATTAAACCCCCATACCCAAACATGAAAAATACCGCTGAAGTCTCCTCTTTCGATAAATATTTATCGCAATTCATAATGGTGCAAGAACTAAAAATACGAATGTTAAGTGCGTTTTAACACGATGGAGGACCATTTTCTGTGAAGCTTTATATTCCATAAAATTATCAAAGTTATACAATCCATATATGAAAATAATCTGCGAAGTCTCCTCTTTCGATATTCATCGCAACTCATAATTCAGTCTGGTTCAGGAGATGTTAATTTTTAAAAACTTAGTGTTACTTAGGAAACACCCTGTACATAAATCGTAGAAATTTCAAAATTATGTGAGATGATTTGACATCCCATTGTGTACATTACTTTTAAAAATGCGCAGCAGGGTTATACTTGGAAGGTTTGTACATACTATAAATATAAGAAGAAAAGTATTATAACAACAGTTGATCTTGATGTGCAAAGGTCGGAAAAATATGTTTTTCAATATTTTAAAGACTGAACCAATTGAGCAAAAACTCAATTTTGCTTCAGACCAAATAAACCATACTTCAAAAAAATATTTTACATATATTGACCATAATAAATATACACATTTTTTACATATTTTGACAATAATAAATATACATATTTTTTACATATTTTGGGTTTTTTGAGAATATAAATATTTTTTACATATTTGGTTGGAAAGTTTAGTTTCTCCAACATATATTTTACCATGAAAGGGGAGAAAATCAATAAAAATTTTGCGCTACGAGCGAATTTGATACATTTTTGGTTGATTTTCCAATCCTTCTTCACTTTTCCTTGGAGTTGAATCTATTTCAAATTAGGTACATGTTTTAGGTGTAGAATGGAACTGGAGAGTCAATTCAGTGTAAAAAAGCAAGTCGTACAGGGGAATATTTGTATTTACTATTGGGTATTGTTGCCTACGCTTCCTCAATATAAAATACTATAATACAAATTAATGGTAATACGTTTATTGATTTTTTAAAAAAATTACGATTGAAAATATGCACAAAGCAATGGTGTGAACATTATTTTGTACTGTGTTGTACACCGTGTTAGGAAGTACATCATTTCTTTAAATAATTTGATGCTTGCAGTGTTTGAAGTATAATATTATACTCTATTTGTATCATTTGTGAACTCACAAATTCTTCAAATACAGTTTAGACGTTGACTAAACTAATTATTGGCTTTTAGAATTCATTTTATACTAGTATATACCCGAGTTTTTCAGTTTTAAAAAACAATATTTAAAATATATTTCGACCATTTTTTGTGTATATTTAGGTATATATTTTGAATTTCAAAAAAAAAATCTGACGATTTGATGATGTGGCAGTGTGGCTGCATAGAAGGAGAATGTAATATAAAGAAAGGAGCCGGGAGAAGGACGTGAATGAAGAAAGAAAAGAATGAAAGAGAAAGAGGTAGGCAATTCACGTATGTTAGCTTAGTCTTGTGGGATGGATGGATGGAGCATGAATAGCATAGGAATATTATTATGAAGATTTTATAGTGAGAGCGGGTGAGATAGGAATATGAGATGGGTAAATAAATAGCTTTGCACGTCACTCGCATTCCCATCAACCATCAACTTTGGACCGAGATCAAGTCACAGAACGTAAAATGACAGACAGATAGACAGGACGAGTGACAGGAGACAGACTCCACACACTTTCACACTAATATACCAAATACGACTTGCACCGCTAATACTCTCTACCTCTCCAATACCCTCACAAGCCACTCTTATCCACGTCCACCTTTTATTACTCATGACTTTTTACTAGCTCTCGCATAATAATACACTCGCTGTTACATTCACTCTCCCCACAGCCACAGTCATAATGCAGAAAATGCTATTGCCCTTGTATGTGGCAATAACGTCTTCAATCTCACATCCTATTATGCAATACGCACCTATTTGCTTCCAGTTAGAAAAGGAATTTGCATACATATGACTGACAATGGCCTCCGTCTCACACAAAACACTCTGTGCAATTTCTTTCCCCCTTTTGTAGTCCAAATCCAAAAATTATTTGCTTAGACCGTGTAAATATTCACTGTCAACTATTATTATGCCTTAATGGTCCCAATATTGACACTATTGTTCGCAAATGTCATTTAAAATTACCATTTCCTCACTTTTACAACAATTCCATACATTTTCCAACAATCTAAATTCATAAATGTCAATATTCAGAACAAACGAAGCTAAATTGAATGAATTTTTATTTAAATATCTTGAAACTAGCAAATTGCGTGTAGTTAAGAATTGCATTTCAACACATAATGCGTGTACTACATAGGCATATGCTAGAAAGTTCAAAAAACATGATATTGATGAAAGAGAAAAAAAACCTTTTGCAATTTTGGTTCTGCACTTTCTTCAAAGTTGCATACTCTTGTACTGATTAGATTGCAAAAATAGCTACCTTTTTAACTTGGTAGATACTTTTTTGCTTTTATTTGACATTCATAGGAAGATATAATATATTGTGTAACATCTTTCTCTATAATTAGCAATTTCAAATGTATCCCGGACAAAAGGAGTTCACTTAGGTATGTTCTTACTTGTTCATATGGAAGCTGCTACAAAAAACTCTTGGTTTAGACTTTATGTTAAGTATAGCGTGATAAAATATGAATCAATTCATTTAGACTGGGGATATTATTGGCGTTTGCAAAATCTGTGGCAAACAGCCAGGCTAATCATCTTTGTGCAGCCGTTTGAATACATCTACATAATGAATAATCAAACATAATATTCAGAATATTCATATGCCATCCCAAGCCATGATGACACTCACTTCCCTTCTACTACGCATCATTCCAATACAAACAAACAATGCATCTAATACACTCAAGTTTCACAACCACTGCCAAACACACACAACTACACAAAAATACAAAGAGAAAAGTATTGGCAGTATTCAGAACTCACAAATCTCAATACCTTGTTATACACTTTTACCACTGCACGTTGGGCAGGTTTGAGTTTAAAATGATATTAAATCCCTGCAGTAATATACAAGGGATTCGTGGTACACCATATGTCACCGAGGTATTGAATGCATCCGGTAGTCCAAATAACCAATCATGCCCGTTGACCAAATAACCCGAAATTACCCGGTTTTGGAGTTATTGAGGTTTAAAGTTCAGTAGTCAAAATTGATTACCCAGGTAGTAAAGTACATGTTGTGAATATCAATGAATATCAACTTACTTACATGAACTATACTACCTGGGTAATCAATTTTGACTACTGAACTTTAAACCTCAATAAACCCAAAACCGGGTAATTTCGTGTTATTTGGTCAACGGGGTATGATTGGTGGGGCTTTGGACTACCGGATGCATTCAACACCTCGGTGACATATGGTGTACCACGAATCCCTTGTATATTACTGCAAGGATTTAATATAATTTTAAACGCAGAAATTCCCAACGTGCATTTTCAATTCACGTTTCCTATTAAAATATCTAGAACCAGCTACTAAGCATTTCATTGCAGAGTGTACAGTGATGTCAGAAAAGGGAGACATTTCTAAACTGTTAAGCAAAATTATGTATCTTAATAAATCGTTAAATTGCAGCTACAGTTTATTCAAACTGTAATTACAAAAACAATTGAAAAAAGAACTGCGTTAAAAATTAAAACGAGACAAACTTGTTGTTTAATTTGTAAAATTTGCAACCCTGTACTATTTTATAATACGCAAAGCTACTCTCAAGTGTCATTCCGTCACTTCAGCTCAGTCCAAAAATATGCAAAAGTAAATTGAAATGCATAATTAAAATATTGTACAGTTGTGTAAGTTAAGTTTGCATTGATCCATATGGAGTAAAAGTGGAGCCTTATGTTCATTTTTACATAAATACGTAATATAAATAAAAAGGTCGAGTGTGCAAAACTACTGTGTGTGAAGCAATGGGACTAAATCATGTGTTTCTACGTAAAACACATTTTTGACACGAGGGACGAAGTTTTCTGCCAGAACTAGTCTCAGATGCAAATGACAAAAGTAGAATTTGTGTTGCAAAGACGCAATAAAACTGTATGAGAGCTACTACCTACTGATACTGCATTTTTCTTGGCCAGTGAGCAATCAGAAATTGACAGAGTGCCCGACATCTGCTGTTACCAACAAATGCGTCCCACTTTTTTTGTTGTTTTACTCGTTTCCACCATTACTTTAAGAAGAATGCTATTTGAGAATGTGTTCTCCGTTTTTCCTTCTCGGGACGAGGACGATGATGGAAAAAACAGGACACATATGGTTTATGATATCCCTGTATAGAAAAACTGTTGTTACGCCTTGGAAATATATTTTTGCCCAATGTTGAAAGTGGAGACGCTATTTGCTACATGCAAAATAAAACAATTTAGATTTTGCAAATTTTAAAGAGGTTGCGTTTCGTTTCGAGATAGTCGACAGACTGTTCAGCCGTTTTGAATCGGTTGAAGGGTTTTGTTTCGTTGAGCGTAGAGCACATGCATTGCAGAAGCCTGGAGAGAACACGCTATGATGAGTATCATGTTTTGCTGATGTTATGCCGAGGGAGCAATCGACTTTGCATCGTTACAGCCGTGTTATAGTCCCAGTCCTCTCCTTCTCATCACACTCTCCTAGAAACGACTTCTCTACCAAATATCTCATTTCAACCCACCACACACATCCACAGCCACATCCACACAACATTATGTAATACAAGTAAATACAAACGCCAACCAAAATCCCTTCTTCGATATTCGCGACAATACAATTGCTCTACCACTGTGTTTCTGCCTCTCCGTCCCAAGTGTATTCCCTACCTATCTCCGTGTACAATGATATCCCAATATAAACCCCACACCCATGCATCTCCTCTCATACTTAAATATACACAACACTAACACTACAGCACTACCTATGTACAAAAGACCATCATTTCAGAGATGGGAACTGCACAACCACTTCTCAGGTGATGTGCTCATTCAGAAACTATAACCAATTTCACCTGACAACGGAAAAATTAGTGAAATTTCCTTTTTTAAAGAAAGCCGAAATTTATTATTTTGTAAATTTTGTATGATATAATTATTCTGATAGCTTAAGTGTTCAGTTGTCACAAAATCTTCATTCAATGACGAATGTTTATATTTTATTTTAATGTATATATTATTTATGGTTAACATACAAAAATGTAATTTTTTATGCTCCAGTAAAAATTGTCTAAAAAAAGTTTGCGTTGTAGTATAAAATTATTTACGGAGCAAAGTAAATAGCTATCTATACAAAGTCGTATTTACCTATACAATAGTTGAATAGTTCAGTTTTATTCAAGTGTCACTTATAGCCATTTGCATGAAGAGTCTTTAATTGTATAACATAACAAAGTCAGATTGTTCAAAAAGGTGATTGTGACTCTAGATTGTTAGATCTAGATGGCAATAGTTGAGTATGCGATGTGAAGTATGCGTGGCGACAGACGGGTAGGTCGATCTGTTGCGTAAGAGACATTGTGTATGTCTATACATTAAGATAACAGCACGGTTGATCAGACACATGTATAGAATAGAATATGTGATGCTGTGCTTTCTCTTATGTAACAGAGCCACACACACACACACAGTTTCTGGTTGTATTACTGGTGTGGTGATATTAGTTATTGTTGGAAGGATTGGCATGGAAATGGAGGGATGGGAACGGATACATCACATCGTGGTGTTCTCAGTTCTCCTTGTGTCTGTCTATAGCCAACACGTAGGCTTTGGAATAGAGACAGTATTTGGAAGGTTGATAGGTGCCTGGGTGGTGCTATACAACATTTATTACTCCATCTGCGTATGTACAGATGCAGTGAAAGTGGTGTGGTTTCTCGGCTTTCGTTTCTCTCATTGATTCGTATAGGTAGTAATATGTAATGATATGCAGTATAGAGAGAAGGGGTAGTCAAAGTCATGCTATGGCTATAATAATACATTTATATTATACTTCCCTCCTTTCCTTCGCTTTAGTTTTTCTTTGATCTGTTCAAAATGGATTTTTTCCTACTCTCTGAGCTGTCTGTTATGGCATTGAATTCCAAGCCGCTCAGTTTCACTCACTCAACTTGACTCTAATCCACTTTCTTCAAGAATACATACTCATGCTACTCCAACTTCCACTACTATTCTGGACACCCAACATCTACAAGTACGGATGTAAGACTTAACCTCAACCACCGCTACGTTACACGTACCATTACAACTCCAACCACTCTCCACACACATCCAACACCAGAAACAATACTCTCGCATGGGAATACACTCGTCAGAGCTGGGACCACACACAAACACAATTTATCTCATAAACATCTTTCAATAAATCACAAATACAATTAATAACTCACAATAACACAATTTCATTCCTCCTAATAATTCCGTCAATAAGAGAAGTCCGATTTTTAAATTACATCTATGTACTGTGAAATGGGTACAGGCATTAAGGATGAATACACTGTGGAAAATCTAAAGAACAATAATTTAGGATGATCATGTAAAAATACGTAAAATATAATAAGGCACTAGTAAAAAGTACTAGTACTATACTACACTAATACTAATAGGTTACTAGTACAAATACTACTAGTATTTGATTTTAAAACAATTTAAAATGACAAACTAAGATCGACTTTAAGACCCAAATACGCCATATTTTTGAACTCATTCTAGTTGTTTATGATTTGAGTTGATGGATTTGAAATCGATTGTTTGAAAAGTTTGTTTCATTCCCATCTCTGAAAGACGGCTATGGTTTTTGTACTAAATTCCTCCTGGCTTCTTTCTTTATGTTCTATTGCAGAGCATAATCTCCATATTATTCTGTACTTTCTGCACTTTGTGTGTGTTATGACAGGAGGTAGAGGCGTATCTGAAGAAGGGCCTGTAATATCTGAGTCTCATAACACGAGTGTTTTGTGTGTAGCGCAGAACAGTTGGTTTCTTCTCATCTCGTCACGACCGTATATACCCTTTGCATTACATTGATATTCTACGGCTGACTCCTCAGAAGTTGAAACGGCAAGTATTCATTGCAAAAACACAAAACGATCCCCCGATAGTAGCACAAGTACACAAGTCAGTCATGCAGTTCTCCACAGCAGCAAAGTCCGCCCTCCCTCTACAATCTGCTTGGAAAAAACTCACAAAATATGCTTCGCAAAGAAATCCAACAAGTTTAATCATTTCTTAGTCCTCTTTTGTAGTGGCTCCTTTATTTCACAAGAATGTATGTTTGTACTCCAGCCAGTACTCTAGTCCTACTCCACCAACAGCCAAAGAAGGTCTTTATTAATTTATTGTGTTTCTGCTCGGACTATACACGCTACTTCCACATGCAAACCGTACTCGCTCTTATTGCTACATTTATTATTATCTTTCTTCCCTTTCACTTTATGACTTACCTATTTCACCTATAAATGCTCTCTTCACCCACAAAAGTCAAACATTACTCGCACTCAAATAAATTCCTCGTCACTCACAGACTAAGACGTCGCCTAACCCCATCAGCCAGACTGCAATTCATTGTTTAAGGCTATGTGAGCACCTTCCATTTTGGAAATATTCTCATTGCCCCATTTTCACTGTGTTTTAACATACCATTTTCTATTTTACTCTATGTCTCATAATATTCCATGTATTTGAGCCTGAAATTCTTTGTGCGACTAGAACTCAATTTTGAAAAAGTTTAAAAAATATTGTAAAGGCTCATAAAAAAGAAGAGAAAATTCTGAAGAGCACTTGGAAGTCATTTTAGCAATTTTGATCGTATGCGTGGGTCTAAAAATCAATTCCTTCATTCTCCACGTATTCCCCCACACTTTTAAAATTGAAATTACTACCATTAAAATTTCGATATTTCAAATTATAATTTCCAAGTGCTCTGGAATGAAGCCTTGTGTTTCAAAATATTTCTGCCATATTCAAGTATATACCCCTCTTTAAACCATTCCCATACAAAATGTATGTACCTTCAAATGTATCTCCTTAGGCCTTAATGCTTTCAAAAATATCAAGTCATGAAAAATTCAACAATTTTTTAACTGCTGAATAAACCAGATTTCTTGAGAGCAATTACAGTATTTATTACAGTGAAATTTGAAACAATATGACTCTATTATGTTTCATTGCATTGTGATTTTATCAAGTATTACGGTAAGGTAGCAGTTTATAAATGCTCAACGGCTTTAAATTCAGTTTAAAATAATAATTGGGAATTTTGTGTTTGGCATTGCTGGGCAACGGTGTGGAAGAATGATTTGAGAATTTATTGTTAATATTTGTTAGCTCAATAATAATACAATAAGAATGGTATAGAGAGGTTTGTGGTTGGAGTATAGAAATGCAAGGAGAATATCAACAAAACTGAGCTCTAAAAGCAATAGATGGTATTAAATTTTGTGTTTGTCTGTATTTTTTTGTGTCTTCCTTCATTTCTACATTTATTTGATATTTGTTCTACAGTGAATGCCACAGAGTTGAATTCCTATTCCTGTAAAAAGTGCTCCTTGTGTCTCCGTCTGCCCCTGCCATTTACCATGTCATTATTCCACTCCACTCAATTTCTGGCTCACTGCCTGTTTCCTCATGCTGCTCTTGCATTTCCTAAATATGCTCCACTCTTTTACACGCTTTACAGCACTTACATTCTCTAAAGCATTTTTATATACGAATGAATCTCCCCGGCCGAGTATATATCACTCAGGTACAACCACATACAATATATTAACCTTTATTTCTTATAAACCAATAAACTTACACCGTGTACTACTTTTACTTCCACAAAAACCTTTCTCCGTAGCCATGGATGACCATTTTCCATTTCCCTAACCCCTACCCAATCAAAAACAAAAATACTCAAAACGCATTGAACAAAATACAAATAAAACGATATATACCTAGTAAGTTTACGTTTTACAGATTTGTTTTGCTCCAAAAAATTCTATGCAACGTCAATTTTATGTTGTGAATAATATGGGAATTGCCATTTTTATTTATTATTCTACTTTAGGGTTATCATTTACTGAGTTGATACTCATGTTCCGCCCAGAAGGATTTTTATGTATCTTTTTTAGTTTAATGCACACGCAATTGATAATATCAATGTAAATATTGAATGTACTTAAATGCCAGTATTACACAAATGATTTAATTTGATACATTATTGAGTACATATTATGTAAAAGTTTCTAGTGTTTCAATATGAAATAGAACTGTAATTACATACGAACCTGTCGAGTACTCAAAGTAAAATAATATGTGTTTTATTTTAAAATTTGAATTAAGTCCCTCAAAACATTATAGTTTTAGTCGATATTAAATAGTTTCTAACGATAAATATTTATTTCATGTCATACATACATAAATACATAATCATACATCAACATTATTCATAACATCAACACATGCATAATTGTCAATAGAAGAATATTGTAATATGCAGGAAAATAAAGTTTTGGCAAAGACTTTAATTTTCTTGGTAATATGGTTAAAGCAACAGCAGTTGGCTGTTTATTAAGTACCACTACGGCTGTTTATCAAGTACTACTACCTATAGGTACCTCTATATGCCATATATTTTTCTCAAATAATTCTACTTTGTTTCCACTTCTTGTATTAATATATTATAAGAAGTGAAGTGTGTATATAAATTATCTTCATTTTCACAATTTTTTCATTGCCTGAAATTTGCAATGTTTTTGCACAAACGTTTTATTTTTGTATTTTGCGAATTAGTTTTTTCTTCTCACGGCATTTGTTTTCACTACAAATATTCCACACTATACTTTATGATGTAAAGTATATTATTATGAAATATGATATGACAGTGTTTGTATGTTAATCTCTTAAATTGATATTTCATGGCCGTTTTGGTAATAATTCCATTTGGAGGATACATAATGCATCCCAGTTTTGTATAAATAAATACAGGCAATAAATAATACCAATTTAGCGTCATCATGCTACATTGCTGTCTATGATATCCAGTGTGCTTTGATGCTACGCTCTGGCTGTAGTGCTCTAATAAAATACCTACATCTATATTAGAATGGTTCTATCTCTATGCAGAGTGCAGTGGATGCTATTAAAGGATAAATGGAGTTATTTCCAATTCCAGCAAAAATACTAATGTCCCAACGCATCCATACAAAAATCAATAGTGTTATTGGTCTACGGAGCAACCTTCATCTTATACCCATGTGAATGCCTCTGTGTTACTAAAATCTAACTTACTCTCATCCATGCATCATTCTAATGTTAAAACTACGTCCTTCCCAACAGCCTCCAAGTTTTCATATGAAAAAAATTTGAACAATTTCATGATCGTGTCTAGAAACTTGTAAGTATACCGTGTTGCATGATATCTGATGGCAGAGCTACACTACGGGATAGGTAAGCAAACTTAGTTGAAATGGAAACGAAACCCACCCCTTCTATTTTTGTTTGCTGGACTACACGCTGCTTGTAAATCAGGGGCGATAGCATTGTTGTCCATTGGTTGGAAACCAACTCATTTCGAGGTGAGCAGTGTTTGGCAATAAAGACTTTCTGATTTGATTTGAGTAAATTTTGCCCAACCAGTTTGAGTAAGTATTACTCTACGAATGAGTACACCACTTTTGTACTGCAGTAGGTACTTGAGCAATCGGTACTCAAGTTTAATCAAAAAGCGCTCAAAATTTCTGAGTGTGTACGGAGATTCAACACCATAACAAAAACAGCTGTAATACAAAAATCAGTGATATGCCTCAATCATCATTACTTAGGGCGAGGGCTTTATTCCAAGCACGTTTCTACATTGGTTAACTTCTATACTGTGAATGCGGCACTGGTGACACGTGATGTCACATAAGGACTCCTAGGCGTAGTTTTTCATTTTCATGTGTCCCCTATTAAAATACTCAGCAAATGCGCAATTAAATTTGCAGATTGTGTGCAATACTTGGAAATGCCTAATTGGGACTGTAAATGTTATTAAATGTTATGTGAGAGAATATAAATTTTGAAGGAAGAAAGTTCTCTTTGAGGATGGCAGAACAGAGTATAATATAATATTTCCAGTGAATGTTTGCGTGCGGAAGTAGTAAGGGCGTATTTGGTAACATAAAGACGAAATTATGTTGTTTGATGTGTTATTAAATTTCATGTCTTAGAAATTGTATTTATTATGGTGACATTAGGAGCTTTGAGGAATATGGAGAAAAGGTTGTGTTATGTGAATTAGGAGCGTCGTAGTTGAAACGAAGGATATTTGACGGTGCAGCGTCGTGTTTCTATCTGAGAAGAGCAAATGGTCGTATGACAGTCAAGAATATAAAGTAAATCTAAATTAACATGACATGAAATAGGATTGTGTGGTATTGTGCATCAAATGGAGCGATGTATGAAGTTAGGAAAACTGAGCAGGATACCGAGAACTCACTTTGTTCCGATGAAATATGGTTTGTTGACAAATGTACAACTTTCCCACACAATACAACAACCACTTTTGTCATTTGACAGCTCAAGACATCAACAATACTCAACCAAACAACTCACAGCTTAATCCAACCTTGGCAAACGGTCAAAAACAAAATTATTAAGTACGAAACATGTCATCCTCATCATTCTAACGCTCTAGTTCCAAACTAATGGGTTATTCTTCCACAAACACAAACCAAAAACTAACAAAGCGCACAAATACCCCATTTTTTATTTTAGGCGTTAAATTACTCGGAAGTCAAGTACAGTGACATTTTATCAAATTTAATGTATCTTAACAACTAATAAATATACACAGACCAGTCCCTAGAGCCTAATACTACTTCCAACTTACAGCTGTATTTCCATTTATTAGTAATTGAACTGTGCCCACAGTGTGTACAAGTTTTGCTACATGACCCACAGTCACCATATTTACTGCATATAACACAAAATCTTGCAAATTGTGCTGTAAATTGTCAAATGAAGTATCTCGGAACTTTATTGCTGTTCAGTTAGGATATATTTCGTATAAATAAATTATTATAAAACTAAAGCTGCAGTCATAAATTTGGGAATAATTGTGGCAATTATTGTCTCGTTTTGGCTGCAGTAACTATCTGTTTACATTAAGATGATGAAGGTGAGACTCGTTAAGATGAAATGAGAGATGAGACACGTTAAAAATGAATGTAAGTTGGTTGAAGTTTTAAATTGAGATAAATGTGGTAGAAATTGTTGTAAAAATTAGCAGAGTGGGTAAATTAATATTTAATAACGTTGTGTGTACCTATCAATTACTCTGGCCATGTTTATTAGGTAGATCGTCAAGGATTTGAGTGTGTATTGCAATATTCCCAGCTTTATTTTACTCGGGATTGTGGCGTTATGATGTATTGGCTTGCACGCCCGTAACGATATCTACTAAAAGTTTGTCAAGGATTTTCCCAACTTTGTTTAGTTCCTCCAGTCACATTTGGAAGTTGGCTATTATATTCTAGATGATCGTGTACAATAATATTACTTATACATGTAGCTTTGTACATAGCTATGGTTTGAAATGTAGAGACATTAAAGCAACATTATAACTTAGTCTCTGGGAAATGTGTCTTGTCTAACTCCGAATGGGAAAACGTCGTCTTAAGACATCAGAGGTGAGAAGTTTTTTTTCGAGAGGAAGGAATATTATTATTAGACGGGATATTTCAAAGAGTTTATCTCCAACGTGGGGGAAAGTGACTTGAAGTGTACATTAATGTTGCACAGTTTCTACTCCATAAGCTATAGGTTAAAAGAATGACTGCAAGGATTACGCCAAAAGGTTTCCAAATTGTCAATAACACATTATAAGATTATAACACATTTTGGTCAGTTTTTAAATGTAAAAATCTTTTGATGGAAGTCAGGATTTAATAAACCATATTTTGAACCTCTTCAACCATCTTTAATACCCAGAACAAAAACTTCATGTAAAGAGATTTTTTACATGACGTCTTTCATAATAATGAAAAAAATAAAAACAAACGAAAACATGTAGTCCTAGAAAAAATAAGTTAATCACTATATAACATGTTAAATGTGTGGAAAATGTGTGGAAAAATAAAACTTTGCTAATTTATTGTTAAACTTTATTCCACATACTATAAAAGGGCTTTTGCAATGGATTCTCAATATACAGCAACAGAATAGACTTTGGTTGACCTGAAGAGTTTTAATTGTCTCAACAAGGATATTTTATTAGGAGGTGTTTAAATAGTGAGAATGGTGTAGAGACAAATCTTGACTTTTGTTGGCCTAGTCACCGAATGGAACAAGAAGAGACAGATGAAGTTGTGTGTGGAGGAAGAGTGTTGACGGACGAAGGGCCCAAGTGAAGTCCAATTGTGGCTATACTTTTAACTCAATTATGTGAGTGTGTATAGCTCATGTACAAGAACTTAAAGCCTGCTAGGAGTTAGGACAGGCGATCAGAGAAAAAGATTTAAAAGGAGGACGAAGAATGAAAGGAAGGAAGAAATAGAATTGAAGGATTGCAGAGGAAAGCCCTCTCAAATGATAGGACACTATTAGAGTCAAACTGTCGACTTTCTCAAATTCTCTATCCCTAAAAATCACTCAATATTACTTATGTACTTTACGTCAGGATTCCCACAACAACTGGGGAATACTGCCCACTACTATCTCTAAAATAAATCCGTCCCTAAGTACCTCAAGTGAATTAGTAGAGAGCCATATACAAAAACACATTGCATTTTATTTCCATTTTTAGAATTAAATGCACATTTACTAAAAAAACCAATCAGGGGATAATAAAAAAAGGCTTCTCCCAATAGGGAAAGATTGATTCAGATTACAAGAGATAACCATCGGACTGTTTATAATAAAGTAGCGAATATAGGTGCACTGTGAGCAAACAATTTAAAAATGAATGCACTTTTATTGGCATGACAAATAAAAGTATACCTACAAATGATGAATAAATAAAATTTTAAATTATTTCATTATGGAAAATTAAAAAATATTACAACACAAAATTCCTCCTACGCTTCAACAGGTGAGGTTTTTAATTACACTTTCAGAAATATTTTGGGGCACAGGTGAGTGCATGATTTCAAGCTTTATGTTGCAAGGAACCTTTACTCAACTGTGTCTAATACGTATCACACTTTTATAGCCAGTGGAATTCATTTGTATTAATTACGCTCAAAGTATACCAGAAAAGAATATTTGAGGTAGAATGTGTCATTGTTATCTCTTTTTATCTTGATAGAGTTGTGGAAAGGACCAAGGCTGTATCTAGGATTCCATTTCGGAGGGAGCAAAATACCAAATGATGCACAATAGTGTCTGTTATCGCACGAAGAGCGAAAAATTTGAGATATTTTAGGTCAAAATCAGTCTAAAATGCATCAAATTCGCGCGTAGCGCGAAAAAATTGCGATTTTTTTTCACCTTTTTGGTAAAATTGTTCATTTTTTCCGATTTCGGAGAAGGGGGCAATTGGCCCATTTGCGCCCCCTAAATACAGCCTTGGGAAGGACAAAAACCCAAAAACTGGAGAAGCCCTCTGCAGTAAGTAAGTTCTTGGGTTTCCATACTTCCAGATCAAAAGATAATATTATGGGATGGAGAAAAATAATTACATCCGGCATCTGTTTAATTTCATGCGACATTTAGAAACTCATTAACCATTTTTAAGTGTACAAAGTGTAATTGCAAATTTTCCATGAAATTTAATGGATAATATTTCTGTTGATGAGCCTGAAGTTTTGTATTAAGGCGATGTGTTTCAGTTGGTATTTTTCCCGGGCTGGAGTTTGAATTCGTGGGTTCAATCATAAATTTTATTACTCTACTACACTGCTATAGCAGACAAGACACACATGGCATAAGTCCACTTACGTCTGCCTCAACAAATCCTGC
>JAQFYB010003127.1:0-20801 GCA_034694085.1 Pogonognathellus longicornis | reverse complement strand
TGTATCAATCACATATTAAAGTTTGGGGGATTTTCTGGTTCCATGAAATTTCAAGCCATTCCGTGCGCCCCTCTTTGAAATGTATTCGATTTTAAATTCATTTTGGAACAAAAAGCAGTTATTCCATTTGGGGCTCAATATATAGTTACTGAGTAAATAGTGGAATATTCAACCTTTGCTAATACATTATTGATAGCAAACATAATTTAAACCGTCAAATATTATCGCTGACGTCAAAATCACAGCCTTAATATTGAAATCAAAACCTCAAAATTATAAAAGTATTTTATAAAGGTTTGTAGCAAATTTTAACCACTTAATAATTTAATTTTCCTGCCCTGTCAGTTTAAAAACATGGTGTAGTGTTTTATAGATACATGCTGAAAAATTATGCATTTTCGTGTACTAACTGTCTTTGCATACACCCACTTTATTTATCTGACGAATGAAATTATATTCAAAACTAATACTCAATAATAAATAAAAATAATAATTGTCATTCAAATAATTCGCAGAAAATTTTATCATTAGAAATGAGACTATCAACAAACATATCTCACAGCTTTTCACCATGCATATTATCATTCAAGTGTATGTACATCGTTAAAAACATTATTTTTTCGTGCATTTTACACTTAGATTAGTAAATAACTCATAATATTATGTTAATGTTTGATATACAAATAATGTTTAACAATGGCGAAACTTTACAAAATCAATGTATCCAGCCACAGTCTAAAGAACTTTACGTTTTGGTAACTGTAGTAATGCAATGCGGTAATAACAATAACTGTGTAGATAGCCTCCTAAGATACATCTGTGCCTGCCGATATCGTCGGTACAGAATTGACGGCTTCCGATATCTCAGTACTACGCTTCCGAAAGCACAAACACGACATTCGTTCTCTGCAAAACAAAAATCCATTTTATTGCAACATTTTTACGATTTCCGCTTAGAATTCCACACTTACGTAAAAAACCATTAGTGGATTAAGGGGATGGTAGCGTATAAGTGACAAAGACTTTGTAACGTCTTTGATAAGTGATTGAAAATAAATAAGATTTAATTATTAACAAGATTATTTACTACAGTATTTTAATAACCCAACAATTTCAATTAATTTATACTTCAGCAAAGTCCGAGCAAATAAACTTTACCACAGTATGCTTTTTATTTTGTCACTGGGGGGGGGGTTGCATTAATTGGGCGTTAAGGTATCAATCCAGACCATAGGCGTGGCCAGGATTTGGTTTCGTGGGCTAAAAATTTAGGTATAAATAAACTCATTTTCTCTCGAAGCGCGAATTTGAACGCAAAAATCAACATAAAATACTTAAAATTCGAGCGTAACGCAAAAAAATCGCGATTTAATGTACTTTTCTGGTAAAATAACGGATTTCAGCGAAGGGGGATTAAATGCCCACCCAGGCTATGCCAGTGATGTAAACACAGTATTTGACAGTATAATATAATTAATATTATTATGAAACAAAGAGTCTTACTTAAAACCTGATGCAGTTGATGAAGAACGTGACCAAGTTACGTAGAGATCCTCATCACGACGATTTGCTTTTGATTGACGCTTCACTAATAATGCTTTCGTAACGTCTGATGGAAACAACGACGCTTCCAAACACCGAATCACCAACCTTGTCAATAAATGATTCATTTAATGTTTTTGCAATAATATTAAAATAAAATATGCACGTAATATATTGATTATTGAAGCGTGTCAGAATTATTTTTACTGACACGACAAAGAATAAATAAAATTACCGAGGGAGAACTGCGAGTACAGTAGTAACCGCAACAATCAGCCAGTGTACGGGAGAAGCAATGAGTTCATGAATGACCCAAAACGGGTTTTCAAATCCCAAACAGCTGATACAAATGCTGTTGTATATGAATGCAAATGTGTAGAAAATAATAATTGACGCAAGGATAGAGAACACGTGAATTATTGTCTATAAATGTAAAAAAAAATCAGTGAACATCCCTAGGAAAGTGAACGTGGCGGATTTATCAAGTTGCAAGTATATAATAATTATTTACCCAAGATTTGGCTTCAATAGCCATGTGAACCAGCATAGAGAACATACACGCGACGACAACTGTTGTGCCAAACTCGAACATGCCAGCGTCCGAGCCATTGTAGGCCTATAGAAAATAATAAAAATAATATTACTTTTTATTCGCATAACTTTTACATATAAATTATTACACTATATTTGTTTAAAAAATATTTTATATTTAAAATGCATTTTTTGTTCAAGTTTCTAAAATAAGGTTTGAATTTTTTTCTACTTACGCCGTACGACATAAAAAATATAACGACGCTTTGATATAATGAGTCCAACATGTTTAGCCAAAATGAATGGGCCTGGTGAACCTTCTGTAGACGCCCTTGACGATAAAGTCGAGGTATTTGCAGCAAAAGATCGGCAGGAGCATCTTGGTCGTAAATTCCTGCAAGAATACACAATCGTTTAGAAAATATTTGAAATGTGTTTTTAGAATATGCTGAACCCTTGAAACATGAGTTTAGGTGTAATTAATACAAACCTATGGCCATTGGAGGGAGTGCGGTAAAAAATAGATTGAAAACCATCAGGTACATTTGATCTATCATCACAGATCCGGACCAACCATTTAACAATTGATACCAGAAGATCACAAATACGAAGGCCTAAAGGAACCAAAAATATAATTAATGTTATTGTTACAAACGGAGGTTTTTAAAAATAAAATAATTCATTTTAAATCACTTGCACATGTTAAATATTGACTCGCAATTTGATACATTTTTCACATTAATTGTAAAAGAAAATCACGTCGCGTTTTCAACTCTTAAAATATTTAGCAAGAATCAAATGTTGAATCTTACGGCATTTTTGTAAAAGAAATATAAAATCATTCGAGCAAGTCGATCATAGCACCAATGCCCGTGAACTAAGAGGAGTCGCTCAAGATACTTGAACTTGGATATGGCAAAATCGGAGGCCATGACAGCTTGCATCCCTTCCTGTCCAGAGATCCCGATTCCAACATCGGCTGTTTGAATCATCGAAACATCATTTGCCCCATCACCTGTACATAAGTCAAAATAATAATGAATTATCAACCTAAATCAATTTTCGAAGCACAAACTCAATAAAATAAAAACGTTCCAAATATTAGAACAGCGTTTATAATTATAACTTCTGACCAATAGCAAGAGTTCTCATTTTTAGAAGATCTTTAACTCCTCGTACGATGTATCCTTTCTGCAGAGGTGTTGATCGACAGCACAAAACAGCAGAACAATGTTTCGTCAGATTTAAGAACTTGGGCAGTAAGTTTGTTTTCTGATCCAAAATGTACCTACAAAGAAAACATGTTTATTCATAATACGAATTTAGCGATTTTCATTTTAATGTCTACGGTTTATGAAGATAAAGTGATATTTAACTATAAAATTAATTAAACGAAAATTCTTCATTTGTCATAATTTGAACATTGAGCGTAAAGACAAACTAATCAAAAGTGTAAATCACATTTTTAAACGAAAAAAGACATAAAAATTAAAATAAACGATGCAAAAACTTTACAATTAGTGAAAAAAATGAAAAATTATAGAGTATAAAAAACTCACGTAATACTATGGCCATCAACGACAAGCGCTCTTTCCTTGGCACTTAACGGAAGCAAAACTTGTGGTGCATTAGACATTGGTTGTTGTGCTGCATTTGACAGATTGATGCCCGACGTTTGACTACACTCTGCGGCTTCATTTGAGCAGCCTAAACCGAGCACTCCCACACTTTTCATTCGTTCCGCTTGTTCCAAGTAAAAGGAAATCGTTCTTTCGGCAGCATCCTTACTCCGGGCATTTAATTTAATAATTTCCATGGCAGGAGAAAATAATTTGCATGCGTAGGCAATGTTGATGGCAGTTTCTTGTTTATCCCCGGTTAGGACCCACACGACAATGCCTGCTTTTCTTAATGACTCGATGGTTTCAGGAACACCATCTTGTAGACGATCTTCAATACCCGTGGCTCCCACAACCTCCAAATGATTTTCCAACATATTATACAAGTCAACACTTAATTTCTCACGGTGGAATAAATCACTCATGGCTTCATTGAATTTTCCCGCCCATACGCTGTACTCTAATTCAGTCAGCACTCTCTTCGCCAACACCAACGTTCGCAGTCCTTCTCTTGCATAATTATTCAGCCTCGTCAGTGTCGTGTTTCGCACCTCCTTCTCAGCCATTGTAGCTAAAATTCACAAAATAAATCAATAAAATCAATGTTCTTGTATGTGTTACAAGAGTTGTATTTGTTATATTTTATTTGCTATTACATATTCAAACATTTGCTTTAATTCTAAATCCAAACTTTTTCTCAAAAACTTCAATTTGTAATCAAAAATGCAAACAACATTAATATTAGGTACTATGGATGTAGAAAATATTAAATTATTTACGGTTATTTTTTAGTCTGGAAAATATAGCAGAATCGGCTCCTTTACAAAGTAGTACAATTTCTCTCGTTTTGCGGTTTCGGAGTATGATTGACATTCGCTTCCTTGTCGAATCAAAAGCGAATGTGTTCAGAACTTCATACTCTATTAAATGCTCTCCTGTAACAAACATAAGAACAACAAATTAATGGATTCATTAAGTCAGTCAGCAATTACTAAAAAATAATTGTGATTAGGATTCGATTAATTTTGAACTGTGCTTAAAATAAAAATTGTATTTGCAGTGTCACATAATCTGTGTAGATTTAACATATTGTAAAGAATATAAAGAATTTGTACTCAAGAAACAATATAATTACTTTTGAAGCACAAGGGATGGACAATTCTGCATGATATGCACATAATATACAATTGAAAACAATTTTAAATGTTCGATACAAAATTAAGAAAAACTGAGACTTACTGGTTATCGCCAGTTTAACTAATTGTGGCGTTCTTTTGATGAGTTTGCAATTGTATGCGTACGCTGCTTGGACCAAGGCCAACTCATCGGGACTCTCTGCTTCAAATATTGGAGTAAAATCAGATGGTGAGGGTGTGGGAGTGGATGGTGAAGGTGGACTTGGAATCTGTAAATTAGTTTTCGATTGATTTCTTCGGTTCAGTCTCCAGCGATATGTGGGCAGTTGAAGAAAGCGGGGCCTCTGAGCTGGGGAATCTGTTGGGGTTGTATCCGTCGGGGAAGACATTATGGGAGACAACGGTCTACGGGGCAACCCGTCTAAGGTTTGGGGTCTGCTGCTGTGCGGTGTCATTAAAGACGTGTGTGTCAATGGTGAAGGCTGCAATTCCTCCAAAAGTCCACATTCATCCTGAGAGTGACAAATGGAAGGAGTTAAAGAGCCGTCCATAGCTTCGCTGATTGGAGACAACCTCGAGTAGGCCACGGAAGAAGAACAGGGCCCATCCAACATTGAAATTGACGATTCATTTATGTTCATCTGTAAATAGGAAAAAATATTTTACAAAATCCAATTAATAAGGAACAAAATTATTACGCAAGAAATGACGAGGAAATTGTTACTGACTTTTTTTAAAATTGGTGTTTATGAAATAGAGATTTTACCTCATCCTGGTGCGGGTGCTTAGCTACTACAACTGTGTTACAAACAGCCATAGTCACAAAGAAATCAAGAATTTGTTGTTCTTGGGAGCTAAGCGTGTACGTTTCCTTTGACAACTTTTTACCCAACTGATCCACAAGCTCGTTTAAAGTCCCGTTGATCTTCACTGGGACTGGAGTGTTTTTCTCACTTTCCACCTAAAATAATTTTACAGCAATATCAATATTTTGTTTATACTGGCACTGGCATTAACACTAATATTTAAACAGTATTATTGCGAAAATTATTCAAGCAAAAATATTTCACATCTTACCGGCGCCTCGTTCTCGACATCTGATTCGGAATGATTATAATCAGTACAACCAATTGTACATCGACGAAATACCATTTTGTTTTCAGTAAGTGTTCCAGTCTTGTCAGAAAATATATATTGAATCTAGAATTACACAATATGAAAATATTATTACACTTATATTAATGACGCCTGACGCTTGATGTATATTTCAACTAGGCACATTACCATTACATAGTAAGTACCGAGAAAATATATGTGTTTTCACTCTGTGATATTGAATGTTTTGTTGGAGAAATAATTGGCGTGAATTGTAAATATACCTGTCCTAAGTCTTCTGGAATGTTGGTGGCACGACATTCAATTCTTTTATCAGTTTCCGGATCATATAGGTGAATATCGTTTTGTACATGGAAGATTTGCATAAGTTTCGTCAATTCGATTGTCACGTACAACGAAAGTGGAATCATTACCTAAAAACAATAGGATGATTAGTGATTACATACATTCTCAGAGGTACTTTTACTGACAGCCTAAAAATTATCATTTTTCCGAATATTAAGAGAATAAAAAATTTAAATACCAGCTGAAAAAATCAGTTGCTATTTTTATTGATTTTCAAATACGTGCATAATTATTATTTCAAACTAATTGTGTTTTAATGGAGAAATGAAAAATAGGAATACCAAAAACATTGAAATATTATAAAGTGAATAAAGTACCTGAAGAATAATGATGAATGTTAAAAAACTATAGAATGCTTCTTTGACATAATTAGGGGGCTCTGTTGATGATGAAACAGCGAAAGGCACTTTGGGAAACGAAGACAACCACAACCCTGTTCCAGTCGCTCCAACAATGCACAATACTGCCAGAATTACTACACACCAAACCACTTCCAAATTCATCATTCGTTCGAGACCAGTACGTTTGTGACGAGATCCTTTATTGTTGAGCATTGTCTTTGTGTCTTGACCTAAAAGAGAAAAAAGTTATTTTTATTATTAATGTTTACATTTTTTATTTGATTTGATTAGAAATAATATTTTTCATTGTAGGTGTACCTGCATAGACGACAATGCCTTCCACAAAGTCCGTATTTTTGATTATGCAGTCTCGAAGTAACAAGTTCTCCACAGTTACTGGAACTCGTTTTTCGTCGTTAAAAATTACCGTTCCCTCAAAGTGATAGATTTTCGTAGTAGGATCTTTCACTTCTATTCGGCCGTCGAACTGATTCGATTCAAATGTGTTGTCCTAAAAATATACATCAATAATAATCGGTTATTAACTTCCAAATGATATGTTTTATTTGTTTTCTGGGTACAGCAATGTAAGATCATCTCAATTTCATATTTGAAACTGTATTTCCAAAATGAAGCGATTTAAGAATGTGTCTAGCTTTTAAAAAGTATATAAAATTGCCTGCAGAAGACTATTACTTTGACAACACTTAGTAGTGAGGAAAATGAATAACATACTTTGTCAATTCCGTTAATAGCTTCACGTCTTTTAAGGTTACTTTCTCCGTCCAGATTAGTTGTCTCTATGTAACACGACCCATTTTCGCTAGTGCGTAGTACCAAAATATCAGCTGGTATTCTATCGTTACAGCTTAAATGCACCAAATCTCCAACACGTATTTCTTTCCATTTCATTTTTTCAAAACCTTTGGAATCACTGCATCAAAAATAAAAATAGTTATTAAGCACGGCAATAAATATTACTATGTACCTAACTGGAGCTAGATACTTTTTGTTTGTTTTTAATATCAAATTAGCAAAATAATGAAGCTGATCGACACATTCAATAATATTAGTCATCAGTAGAAATGACATTGAAAAACCAAAAGTAATGTTGAATCTAATTATAAAGTATGGAAAAAGGCTGTAAAAACAATTTGCTGTAAAAAATAACCGTGACCTTGAGCTCAAGTAAAAATATAATAAAAAAGTTAAAAGCATTAAAAAGAAACTCAAATTACTCAAACCCTTGAAAAAAGTCTGATCGACAATTTTAAAACAACTCTGTTTACAGGATTGGTCACAACTAACACTCAAAATGTCACAACACTACATTTTGAATTGTAACGATAAAATCAAACGAGCACAAAATTGTAAAAAAATATTAACCTTTTCCAAACCCTGCACAAAGAGTTGTTTACTCTTTTATCACTATTATATCGTCTGCGATCTTCGAATAAGTCTTTAATACAAGTAACACCGAGCACGAACATAACAGGTAGCATATTAATTTCCTTGCCGAAGGCACTGACGGTAGGAATCCAGTTAAGTAGAACGATGGATATAAAGTACAAATTGGCCACCCGATGAAATTGCTCAAATAAGTTTTTAGGAAGAAACGAGATTGCCGTGTACTTAGTCGTTCTGATATGATTGTTCGCGTAAGTTCCGTTTGGATGCTGCCCATCCGTGTACGGAACGGGTATTTTATGGTTTGGAACAATAGTGCGAACTTTAGGATTGTCATACTTGGGTCCGTTATTCCTCCACCAAAAACAACACTGTAATTTGTTTTTAATTGAGGATTTGGTGGGCCTGCTGATTGTGTAAATGGATTCTGATCTGGAAGCTTGTCTGGAGTGACCTCGGTGATTGTGAACTGACGGAGCACTGGACACACTGGTTCTCTCCCGCTCCCTCTCCACATGTCCAGGAGGCAATGTAAATTCGGTTTTCGAGGATGCTCTTTGATGTCTGGCTAAACCAGGTTGTTGATCAATAATTTGTCCATGAGAAGCTGCTCTTGTGTGACCTCTTCTGGTGCGGTTGCCGTAGTCGTCGTCAGCACCCATACCCCCACTCCCACCGTCACCACCCATGGAAGAAACGGATATTCGCCCCAAGGCCCCTCCGTGACTAGCACTCCGACTGTGACCCCTCATGGCGGATCTGATGGGTCTGACCACAGCCTTTCCCCCTAAATCAATCTCCTCCATGCTTGGATTTAACCGAGGAGCCACGAAAAAATGTTGATGTGACTCCTGGTGGGGTGGTGCTGGTTCCTGTTGAACACGAGAGTCCTCCTGGTAATGTTGGTCCATACGGTCCGGAGACGGGAATACATATGTCGTCCCACAATGCTTGTACAAATCTCGCTGTGAGGTCATCCTCAAGAGTCATCTGCAAGTCACAAATCATAAATTGCTTGTTTAGCCTTATCAGCTGATGCCAAAGTGTAATAATAAATCCAATGCCATCAACACTAATATTAGCACAGTCCATTTGTGTTGGTGGTGCATAACAGCACTCTAATTGTACTGAATGTATATTTTATTAGGTATGTGTGCATTTTAAAGGACAAAAACCAACACTCAATCCTCTCTGAATGTCGTAATTAGTAGGTAGGTGACAGGAACATCAGGATTACTAATTTTACTACCGATTAAATGTTGAGTCAAGATAAGATAACACACCTTCAACCTTACATTCACAAAACCAACAAACAACAAAAGGACAAACTGTGACTTACTCAAATTCCAAATTTAACTCTCGCCGAAAATTACGAATTAATTGCATGAACAATTGCAGAATTTCGAAAGCTTTGATGGTACATAATTGTACATCGTAGTAAAATATCTATTTCATTTCAAATTTGAAGTATAAAAATGCTAAGTACTTGAACTTGTTCCATTTCGACTTAAAAAATTAAAATTGTAATGTCCAGCCAGCTGGCAGAGAAAGAATTTTGAGTTGTCTGCTGCCGCTGTTTCCACTCATCCCAGCAATACACCTACTCACAGTCTCAACTTTCAGAATTAAGTACGCATCCGTCAACCCATCTCATAACTCCCCAATGTCCCCAATTATTTGCAACAGGTAATAAAATTAGTAGCAGAGTGCGATTTGATTGTAGTAGATTGTCCTGAGACTGCTCTTTTGACATACAGAGGCGTATCCAGGTCAAACATTAGGAGAATTTGAAAAAAATTAGCAAATTTACATCATAATGAATGGAAATTCCAATAAAATCGTACTTAGCGCGAAAATTTTGGAGATTTTTAATAATAATAATAATACCTACTAATAATACTTTTATAGTCAAACTGATTTCAAACATTTTACTGTCTGGTCTCCCAATCAGGACTCCCAACACTAACTACCCCGTACTTAGCACCGAGCCGGGCTATTTCATTTCTATGGCAAAAAAACCCTTTTTTTTCGAGTTTTTCGAAAAACCTGATTTTATCTAGTGTAAAGTCCAAATATTTGGAGGGGGCTTCAGCCCCCTAAGCCCCCCTAAATACGCCACTGTTTACATAATATGACATAATTTGACATTATATTATATGTATGTGTATGAAATTATAATAAAATATGCATGTAAATTATGTATAATACTCTATACTGAAATTCATTACCATTTGGTGTTGAATTTACCAAAATTGTTGGGGTAAATAATATGGTTGGGGGCACACCAACAGAAACGGACAAATCCCCTGAAGTCACTCCAAAATAATGATACATTATTATGTAAATATATTATATTATGGATTTAAGTAATTTTCGGTCGGTTTGACAGTTTGACCAATACTGTTAAATTATATAGTAATACCGATCTTTCAGGAATATGGTTTGATTATGCACAATTTTTAAAATATTTAAATGAGAGGTGTTGATAAGCCAAAAGCCATACTAAGAATTCAACAAATATCATGAATTATCTTATGCATGTATTAATAATTATACTTATAGTGTATATATAGTAAGTAGTGACTTTGGTATAGCTATATAACATATAAATAAGGCGTATTATTAGTATACAATTATCGTCCTACAAAATGTGAAAGTGAAACTGTCAGTGTCCTTCAGAATGAATACACAATTAGTTCTCTTTTTTGTCTAAAAAGCATATCAGCAGGCATAAACTGAAATCAATACAAACACTAATGGAGAATTACAAGCTTTAAGCTATGAGTCAATGCAATTAATGTTTTGATGCTACCACAAAATTATTTTGCATGTGCAGCTAGGCGTATATTCTAATAAAATTATGTGTGTTGCATATTTCATTACCCGAAACCAGAATAACTTCTTCGTAGGCGTCAGGATTGTTTTTATTTTTACAATTAATTATAAATGTCTTTTATTTCTATTTTAGGACCAGCTTCCCCTAAATGGCGGATGTAATTTGTGTTTCATCTCTTCTTATAAAATTAATATTCAGAAGTTATTTTTGGAGGATTGCTCAAAAACTCACGGTCACGAATTCACGATGAAATTATCGCAGTTATGGGTGACAGGGCAAGAAACTAAACATCGATCTAATATGGGAGCGGCAAACAAATCGGGAAAATTCTATTAGTCACAACAACTAGAGATAGGAGCGGGACGGTATCGGTAAGAACCCCAACTCTAAACTTTCGGGTTCAGGCACACAATATTTTTACAAATAAAAAGGGATAAGGTTGGGCTCGGGATCTAAATTATCGGGATCGGTTCGGGATGGTTTTCAAATTTTAGACGTTCGTTTAGGATATTATTCGTAAATAAACATAAAAACGCATGGACATTTTTATAGTTTTACATGGTTTTACGTTGGCTAACGAACTTTACTTTTTGAGAATGAAAAGTTAGATTTACTTGATAGCGTAACACGATGGAGGACTTACTTTCAATGATACGGGATTATATAGTTTTGATTTAAAACGGGTTTAGTTCGAGATTCGGGAGTCAAATTTTTCAGGACGGTAAGGGACGGGATTACTTTTTTTTTATTTAAGGCGGGATTGGGTCGGCTTCGGGCGTAAGGGATTTGAAAACGGGTTCGATTAGGGACGGGTCTCGAAAATCGTGTCCGTACCCAACTCTAATTACTACCACGAAATCTCACGTGCAGTGTGCAGTTTGTCTTTGTGCAGTACAGTACACAATAAAATTGTTTTGTAAAATGAAATGACGTAAGTTTTCAATATTTTGCATAATTTTTCCAATATCTATTTCTAACTGAATTCATAATATTGTCTCATCATCAATTATTAATTAAATAATTTATTTTTATAGATTGATGGTGTTTGTGCAGCGTCTCGTCGCTGGACAGTATTTTGTGGTTTATTGATTCATTGATTGTCCTGCAGTACACATTCGATTGTACAGGTATAAGTTTGTAAATTCTTAATTAAAAAATTCATCGGGTCAAACAAATAGCAGAATTGATACATTCAACATTATGTTGGCTATGGTGCATGGAGCACTAAGAAAGAAATGAAATATAATGCCAAACCTTTTTGTTACAACAGCTTTTGATATTTAATGAACGGTACGTTGTACGTAGCATTTTAAAAATATACTAATATTAAAAGTTGAGAATTTTTTACCCTGCAATTAAGAATTCAACATTTTTGATCTAGTTTCACTGTTACACAAACCGTCAAAAGTTGTTACTAAGGTTCCAACAAGTCTAATTATCACATCTGATGTCTGAGTTGTTTACGTTCAGTCCGTCAGTTATGAATTGCTATTCGTCTCGTGGAATTTTTTACTTTTAAATGTAACTTACCTCTTCACGGCAGTGCAGTAAATATTATCAGCTGTTAATTGTATTGTGAGTTCATCCGTTGAACGAGGAATTTTTAGTGAATTATGTCTGGGGTTTGTTCAGTCCTTTGGAAAGCTTTCCCAGCTTCCCGGAGTCGTAACTTTTTAGTTCTTCAAAACAAACTGTACAATGTAAAAGCTTCAAGCCGTAATTGCCTTACTTTTCATCAGCAAAGTTCACAATTGTTATTGAAAGACATTGCTAACATCAAAAAGTCACAATTGTATTTTACAAAAGCTGTTTTACCCTCAGTATCCCTTCCTCTTTTTAACAAATTCCCTCATCACACACAGTGGTCCTTCAACATATTCTTGGCCGCTGTCATTTTCGGAATAACAGGCGGAGTTTATACGGTACAAAACGAAACTTTTACTGAAGACAGTAATGGTACGTGAAATAAATGACATTTAAAGTAATTAATTAACGAATTTTAAATGTTTCGGTTAAAGTTGTATTTTCATTTTCTATAATAATATTTGACCCACTGTTTTCAGTGAAACGACTGATGAACGCAGCAAGAAACGGACTTGAACGAGAGCTCAGCCGAATCCTTCGTTTTACGAATGTGGACGTCAATGTTCGACATGCATTCGGTTGGACAGCTCTTCATGTTAGCAGCATGGCTGGAGAGTCAAAGGCTGTAAAGGTTTTGTTGGATGCCGGAGCGGATGTCAATTTAGGAGATGAATTCACAAATGTTGGTCACATGGCTCAAAAACTTCATATGCATTCTATCGAAGGTACAAAATCAAAATAAATAAATTGTAAATCAATCATTTCATTATTTGTTGGATTGTATTGTATTACTTTGACGCTACTGTTAATTATTCATGTTTTTGAAATTATTTTTAGTTCATATTGTTCGAGAAGATGAGTTCAGTGATCGTCTTAACAGCAGATCGAATTTCAAAGGATGCACTGCATTGCACTATGCTTGCCTTTCTGATGATGTTGACACAGTCAAGGTTTTATTGGATGGTGGTGCTAATCCAGTCGCTGAAAACGATACTGGTCATAAACCAAAACAGTACGCAAAGGATGACAAAATAATTGAACTGCTGGATGTCTATTCCAAAAAGGTAGTCATTTAAAAACGTGATTTGTTACAATTCTTAGGTGTGTAAGTAGGTATAATATCAACATTGAATTGAAATATATACAATATGAATATATACAACTATTCAAAAATATTTTTGGTATTAGTACGAAAAAATGAGAATGGAGAGGGAGGCCGAGGAACGACGCAGATTCCCATTGGAAAAACGAATTAAGGAAGTAATTGTTGGCCAAGAAGGCGCCATTACCACCGTTGCCTCTAGTAATTGTTTTTTTCAATATTAACTGTCAATCTTTTTATCGTTAATTGTATTGAATATATTATAAGTATTTATACAATACAACCTCAATATCTTTTTATAGCTATTCGTCGTAAGGAGAATGGATGGTGCGATGAGGAACATCCCCTCGTGTTTTTGTTTCTCGGATCATCTGGAATTGGAAAGACTGAGTTAGCGAAGCAAATTGCAAAATATCTTTTTAAAAATAACAAAGATGCATTCATCCGAGTTGACATGTCAGAATACCATGACAAGCATTCTGTAAGTAATTATTATTTGAGTATAATGTTAATTATGTAATCTTATCGTCTATTTAATTTTCTTAATATCTGGCCTTAACTAATTGAAATAACATAATTCAATAGGTTTCGAGGTTTATTGGTTCTCCACCTGGTTATGTGGGTCATGAAGACGGTGGACAGTTGACTAAACAGTTGAAAAAGTTTCCAAAGGCGGTTGTTCTTTTTGATGAGGTAGAGAAGGCGCATCCAGATGTCCTAACAGTATTGCTGCAGCTTTTTGACGAGGTACACACTAATTAATTGCTATCGAACACACTAAATTATTTTACATGCCTATTTAAATGCTTTGTCAATTTATTTTGATTTTAGGGCCGCATGACGGATGGGCGAGGTGAAACTATACAATGTAAGGAAGCAATTTTCGTTATGACCTCAAACTTGGCAAGTGAAGAAATCGCAGCCCATGCTTTACAGCTGAGAGAGGAAGCTAAAATTGTGTCGAAAGAACGCTATGAAGGGAAAATTGGTACACACAAATTCTATACATTAGTTTTTAAAATGAAATATTTTTTTTTTCTTTATGCTTTTCTATTTTGTTTATTTCATGCTGCAGATGACAAAGAAGTTTCCGAGAGAATTACCATATCATCAAAATTTAAGGATAGCGTTGTCCGAAGAATTCTGAAGTGGCATTTCAAACGGGATGAATTTTTAGGAAGAATAAACGAAATAGTATACTTCCTTCCATTTTCTCAGTCAGAACTTGTCGAGCTGGTTACGAAAGAATTGCAGTTTTGGGCAGAAAAAGCTAAGGAAAAACACAACATTGAGCTGATGGTAAAGATACCCAGATAAACAAAATCTTTAAATAATTGAATAAATGGTATATATTATTATTTTTCTGTAAAGGGGTAGTAAATAATTTCCAATGTCTTGTTACAATATGCGTGTAATAGTGGGACAATCGAGTTTTGGTGGCTTTATCACAAGGATATAATGTGCATTATGGAGCCCGTTCAATAAAACACGAAGTGGAACGTCGGGTTGTCAACCAACTTGCTGCAGCTCATGAAAATCAACTATTGATTCCAAATTCAACGATTCACATAACCGCAGAGGAACTTGGAGAAACTGAGCCTGGCAAAGAAGAATATATAATCAAATTGAAAATCAAAGAAAAGGGGGACAAATTAGTGGATTTGGATAACCCAATTACCTCGCCTTTGAGTCACTCTTAGTTCCAACTGTATTAATCTTAGAATGTAATTCTACCAAGTCAAATTCATTGTTTTATATTCATCAACGCAAAGCGCAAAATCGAAAATTATCTATTGTAACATTTTATTCGTTGACAAATGAAAAGCATTAATTTCAAATTGATTCGTTTATTGATTTTTTATTATTGTTTAATGGTTAAAAAGGTATTATTGTGCTGCATGGCTAAAATATAAGCATTAATCGTAAATGGAGTATTTTATAGTAATTAGTATTAGTAATATTAGAAAGGTGAAGAAAAAAATAATTGGTATACGTGAGGGCATGTCAACCGTCTCTCCATCAGAGAGACACGTAATTTTCATTGTCTGCACTACTGTGGCGGACAATAAGTGATAGTGACATGTTTGTGTGTATGTGAGAGAGATCCATCAGCAAGATCGACGGAAATTAGACGGAGGAAGAATCAGTGAATTGATAAATGATAAACCTAAGTGACATTTAATTTTTAGCATTATATTTGCCTTTAGAAAATGTATTTTATTCTGTACAAATATTGAAAATAATATATATTTTATTTTTATAACGACATTCTATTTCAATCGTTGCGTTTATTAATGTGTCACACGGCACAATGGCTCATGTGAAGGAAAGCGAGTAAAAACGGAAATAATTGAATTACACATTTTCATCAAATCATCATACAATTTACAAGTTTAATACTGCATTGAAGAAAAACATTCACGCTAAAAAAACTGAATTTTTTTTCGAGCTACTCGTTTTGATTCATTTCAAGTCGTTTTTTTGTTAGTCCATTCGCAATTGTATCGTTTATACCTTTAATAGGTCATCGATGTTTATGAATTAATAAGAGCATAATGCTTACGATTTTTGCGTCTGATTACAACACAATTATTATTATCGAAAGTATTGTAAAGTAATTTCCAACAAAGAAAGTGACATTTTCTATTGTATTGAGAATTAATTAAATTTTGATTCAACCTCACCGCCATGATGAGTTTTCATGTGACGATTTAGTCCCCATGAATCGTAATATCCTAATGGACACAGGAGACATTTGAAGGAAAAATCTTTAGTGTGATATCGTTGAACATGTCTCTCCAAACCTTGCTTTAGAAAAAAACGTTTTTCGCAATAATTACACCCGTGTGGTCTTTCCCCAGTATGATTAGTGCGCATGTGTTCCATTCGAGAAGATTTTGACACGAACTTTTTGTCACACGAAGGTTCAAGACAGGATATTTTTAATTCCACTTTATGTTCACTTATTGTATGGAGTCTAACTCCTGTCTGACTTGTGAATATTTTCCCACATTCGGAACACTGGTAGGGCTTCAAATTAAATTCTTTGTGATGGTATCCTCTTTGGTGGTAGTGTAGGTCGAACTTTCTTTTAAATGCCTTTCCACACAGTTCACACACAAACGAAGCTTCACGTAAATCTGAATGAATTATTGAATGGGAATCCAAATTACGCTTTAAGGGAAATTTCTTGCCACAAATGTCACACATGAATTTGAAATCTTTTGTGTGTTCGCGGATGTCATGAGTCTCCAATTGGGACTTAGTAAAAAATGTTTTGCCACAGTGGCTGCACATGAAAGGTTTTTCCCCACTGTGCATTCTACGAATGTGTGCTTGAAAGTTATTATTAGTTAATCCAGCATTGCAAATAGGACAAAACTTTGTGAATTCTTTTGTGTGTTTACTTATAATGTGATTTTTAAGTTTCGTTTTTTTGTGAAACCTTTTTCCACAATAGCTGCATTGAATGGGCTCTATATTAAATTCTTGGGGATGATATTTTCGGCGATGATTCATTAAACAAAATGTATTTTTCATTGGTTTTTGGCATATTTCACACGACACTGACTTTCGACATTTTTCAACGTGTTTTCTATAATTACCTCTTTCAAAATGTTTCCCACATAGTCTACACTTTATTGGTGACGTCGACGCCACTCTCTTTTTCATGTTAACGTAAGCATAATTGATTTCTGGGTGAATGTCTCTACAATGTTTTGTCCACAATGATTTTTTCTGAAACTGAGCATCACATTGGTCACACTGCATGTCCCTGTTATGAACTTTCAGCTCATGTAATCTTAAAAGGTGAAGGAATTTAAATGAGGTTTCGCAATCACAACATTTAAAAGGTAGGTTATTAGATGAGTCAGTCTCAGTATTTCTTTGTACTGACTGATGCGGTTCTTTTGATGAATTTTGTGAGGACACTATTTGTGCGCCTGGGTCTTTTCTTCTTAGATCAATTTTTGAAACATTTGGCTTAATTTCGTGAGATATAGAATCAGAGTCACTATTCGCAGACGCAGAACCGTCATTTTCAAATTCAGAAGAATTATTTTCATCAGGAGAGTAATTGCCGTCACTGTCAGAATCCTTTTCATTTTTAAAGTAGGACGCTCCTATGTGAAATTAATAAGGCATTATATCAATGATTAAACATATTAATAATTTTCTGCTACATTCAGTTATATTAACGGGATATTTTGCTAGAAAATAAAAAGTCGGTGTTGTAAGATGGATATATATATATATATGTAATTTAATTGGAAGGAATGTTAGCTTGTTTACACTATAAAAAGAATAGAATCAATTTTTTTAAAATAAACGAAAAAAATTTGATTAGATGTGATGAAAATTGTGATGAAAAATCGAATACTTTCATAATTGATTAAAAGCCACAAAATGCTTACCCTTAATACTTAATATAATACAAAATACTTAATGCTTATTGCTTAGGGTAACCCCAACGCTTCTTTTTGACATTTCAAAATACGCATGCTAAGAGTATTTTTTCAAAAGTAAGGTTTAATAATATTACTTCTGGTCACCCTTATTGTTCGTCTTGGTGTATTATCTGCTGCTTTTACATCCAACTTATCCAAACAGCTTTTTGTATCACTCTTCAGGTCTACATCTTGAACAAATTACATTATTAGACATTATAAAAATGGAACTAACGTTATATTTATATATACTATATTATTTTTATCATAAGTCATTTAATGATTTGATTGGCAATTGCTAAATTTTACTTTCATGACTTTCAATACATTATAGTATAATTGTATAGCATATATTTTATTGTCACCTATGTGAGTATCATTGTCTGTATGTAACTCTTGTTTCAGCGAAGTGGCTTTTTGTTTGTTGCAATTTTTTTCGCTTTTATTCCTTGCAGCTTTAACCTTGGTGTTACGAATTCTTCTTTGTTTATATTTTCTTTTCGTTTCACCGTCTGCAAAAAATAACATTTCTTTAGCATAGCCTTTAATCTTTAAACAAAAATGTAGCGTCAAAACCTGTGTATGAATATGCTTTAGTTTTTTGATAGAGTAACTTCACACTAGTAATATTGATATTTGAAGAACTTCCGTTTAAAAGGTTTACGCAAGACATACCATTAACTTTCCCGTTTACAGCGATTAACCCTTCCTCCTGCTTGATTTCTTGTGAAGTGATACAATATTTTTCCTCTTTTTCTGCCAATGCAGCATCTGAATATAAATACAGTCGCGAGTACAAATCGTTTAGTTTAGAGCATTTTAATTCAAACTTCCCTTAAAATAATGTTTTGTGATTAAAAATATTATTACATATTGTTATAATTACTGATTTAAAAATATATCCATAAAAATGCGTTTAATTAATTTACCTAACCCAAAAGAAGTATCACGGGATAAATGATCAAACAAATAATCTTCACAATCTACAGTTTCTTCACAGTTATCCCTGCCTTCCCATTTAGGATTTAGAGTTTCGTTTTGACCTTTAAAATAGAACAAAATAACTAATGTATTGGGTAAATGTAAATATTAATCATTTGTATATTTTTCCAGAAAGACATTAAATATTTTATAAACAAAATTATTATTTACTCACGGCCAAAAAAATAATTATGTATTTTACGGTAGGTTATATTTGTATTTGTCACTCTGCTCATCCTATCCTGAGATTGACTTGATATTGTTTGAGTGACATTTTCCTTGATTTGAATGTACGTTTTTTCCAGTCGCTTTAAATTGGTAAACACATTTTGGGCATTTGCGGTCAGTTCATTACAATTTTGACAAAACACTATCCAATCGGAAGGATTTCCCTTGTGCACAAGAAGCGTTTCACAGAATGATTTGGGAAGTTCTAGTAGATTTCTTAAAATAAAAACGACTAGTAAATTGCTATTCATTTTTCCCTTTTTTAACTCAAATTGTTCGTCTACTGGAAAATGAACTTCGTTGTAGCAAATAAAACAGCGCTCCATAATTTCTGAAGGCTTTTTGTACTGAACTGACTATCTGACTTTCTAAAGGGAAAGAACGCAATATAAAATTTGAAATAATTTTGGTCCGTAATTACGTAATTTCTAAAAACGAAAACAAGTCTTCAAGTGTCAAAACAAGAGTATATATTTTTATTATGAAAAGAACAGACTATCATACCGAGACAACTCATTTTCCCACCATAAAGCAATTCGCTTTTTCTAGGCAGAGTGTATATATACAGGTTTGCATTCGCTTGAGCTAGAGTGAAGTTGAAATATAGAAAATAGAAATACATAGAACAAAATTGTGGAAAAAATGGTTAATTCGCGGTAATGATGGTTCGCCTTCGGGGAGAGGGGTACGTAACTTCTTGCTCTACGGCTGGATACGGCCTTATTATAATACATTTATTTGCAAACGGACATCCGATTTGCATACAACTACCATGCATGGTCATTGGTGGTCACCAACACTAGGGACGCCACGGCAGGCGCATACCCAGGATCATAAGCTGGGGGTGTGCACAACAAGGTTTTAAATTAAATAATGGGAGAGCAAAACTGTATAGTAGGTAAAATTTAATCCATAATAGCGTTATTAATTAGGTAAAAACTAACTTAAAATGCATCAAAATCATGCGTAGCGCGAATTTTTTTGAACTTTTTGATAAAATAACCTAATTTTTGGGCATTCTGGGGGGTGCACGTGCACCCCCTGGGTACGAGTCTGCGCCCCCTAAGCTGCCCCTTAAATACGCCACTGATCTGCACAGCAAGAAAAGTTGAGGTCACGATGATTCTATCACTATTGTAAAGTGTCATGCTATTCAATAGAGTGGACCTTAATTATATAAAGAAAGCAACATTACCTCACTCTTTTCTTGTTTTTCAGTATTAACTGCATAAGAGAAATGACGATTTTGATTTGGAAAAAATTAATTTATGTTTTTATATTATTCTTTTCAATGATGAACCCTTTTACCCATAGGCAGACGGGGCGACCTCCCATGGCCTTGCGCCTGTTGGGTGCCTCGAAAAACTTGCTACTTGTCATTGTTACTCCTAATTATTTAAAACTTATTACTGACGTACAACTTTGATGCATATCGATTTTGGCCCAAAACAATCTTCTTACATAATTTCCCCCATTTTGTATGCACGCCACTGATTGTGGCCCAGGGCCATAGCCCGGCGCACACCCACTTATATTAGTGTGAGTGTGCAAGTGTGTGTGACCACCCCACTAAAAATGTAGTTAA
>JAQFYB010003126.1:0-20802 GCA_034694085.1 Pogonognathellus longicornis | reverse complement strand
ACAACGATAAAGATCAATAACATAAAATCAATATAAAAATGTAAATAACAAAACTTAGAATAACATAGAATAACAAAGTGGATTGAATGGAATAACAAACAAAGGGAACAGTACAGTATTCATATACATAAAATTATTTTTGCTAATGAAAAACAGTAAAAAATGAAATGATGCAAATTGTAACAATATCGAAAACAAAACAGAAAGAGCGAGTCGTAGTTAAGTAAGAGAATAATATAATCGCGGACCTTACACTAATTTGTGAGTCATTATGTTAAGCTTAATGTATTTAAGAATAATTAGTAAATTGACTGTATTGTATTGGTTGGTTTACTTAATAGGATTCAAGTAGTCGCCTTTTACCTTCTCATCTTCTAAAATTCAAGGCTTCAATTTATGCAGCATGTGGCATAAGCCAATCCATCATTGTCGTTTTCTTGTACGGTTTCTCTTCGCAAGTTTGATCCGCTTCGTACATTTTGATTTTGTCCAACCCAAGAACCTGAAGAGTGTGTCGCGCTTGCTGCATGACTTCGAGAGATGGATGTCTGTCTCTTGTCAAAAGCCAAATCGTTTCTACAATGTTTGAATAAGAAAATATATTGTTATTATTAATCAAATCTAAATGACAAAATAGGCTTGTCATTCATGATTGTGTATAAGCATGTAGATTTCCATGTAAATTCATATTTAAATTTCATTTACCATCAGAGCTTCCCATCATGTTTGGTTGACACATATACTCGACAGAAAAGTTATCGTAGTCTGTGGCCAAAACTCGGTAGTGCTTTTTCCTCCCTTTAAATATATAAGACACTATGCTTGGTGTTACAATTTTTTCACAAAGAATTGTAAGGACATTCGTGCAGTGTGCAAACGAAAGTGCTACAATTAATAGACAAAGACTTACATGGCATAGCAGGGACAGCGTAAACGAAGTTGGATGGATCGTGAGTGGGATTTTCTATGCCGACGGATGAGAAGAAGGTATTTGGTGCATTTGTTCTGCTCAGGTAATTTAAAAAACACAAGCAGCACATTATTAGCATTATTCGCATTATAACAATCAAATAAAAAGGACAGAGAAACTGAGCTATGAGAAATCTTATAAATTCCAATCTAGTAATAGCAACATATATCTCCTAGATGAAGATGAAGATCAGATTCGTGCTTAAGGATGTGTATGTATTTATATACGAATAATTACACCACAACATTGATTTAAATCAGCCTCAGTGTGGCAATTTCTCTTTTCAAGTGCAGCTTTACACATGCACACACACTGCAGCTTAACACCTCAACATAATTCTATCATTCATGCTAGACTCTAAGTAATAGTTCTATCTTACAGTTTCTACTCTATTACCACATGCTGTACTGCAGAAGAACACTCTCAGTAACAAGATCTGTGTTAAAGGCAACACAGGCATGAAACTAAAAGCATTTTTTGGTACATATGCTCCAGTAAATCATTTAATTGTTTACAAAACGAAATATCTTCACATGAACTGCAAAAACCATTCTTTTGGAGATTTTCTTCTTTTTTGGCGTAATGATGAAATCTTTCAATACTACAATAGGACTATAGGACTATCTCTACATGACAAATGACGTCTTGAAGTGCATTACGAAAACTTATTATGACTTTGTATTAATATAAATAGGCTACACTACACGATCCTAATACATCTGTTTTTCTTTTCTATAATAAAAATTCGTGTTAGCAAAAAAAATGAAATCGAATGCAAACGCTTACAGTCTGGTAACGTAGTCCATGCGAAGCTTGACTTTAGCAGGATTGGCAGCATCTCTGTAATAAAACGCAGACCAGCATTTTCCTGGTAACTCAGAGATCGTAGGAGTTTTTTCCATTTGCCACCATCGTCCAAGATACTGAAAATGATTTTATTGAGACCCATTAAATCGGAACATCTGTCACCGAAAGATTAATCTTGTATATTATAGTAGTCTCAGACTAATGTATTATATTAACTAATGCATGTTTTCACAAAAATCGACAGTTAAAATCATGTACAATAAAAAATATGTACGTTCATTGTTATGAACAGACTTTTAAAATGGTTTTTAGAGAAAAAAAGTGTAAATGTACTTACCCGGTCTATTTCGAAGCCCATTAAAGGAGGATATTTATTACAGAGTTCCTTCTTAGGGGCAGCGACGGCTGCAGCCGCCAAGAAAAGTACGATTATCAGTTTCGGACAATCCATCGCGTGCAAAGTATAAAGACAAACTGAGATGAAATTTGCTCTCTGCAAATCTTTTGATTTGGGGGCTCACACGAAATGAGTAAAGCACCCGTTGCAATAACTTTCACATTGACCTAATGACAGAACCGGCTTTGCTAGTCTGACCTGAAATCCCTTAGCTAAAACCAAACACATCTAGTTGTTATACTCAACACACACTCTTACTACAGCAATGTCAAGATGCGAATCTAATAGTAATAACCACTATACTTTGCAAAGCGCATTCTTTCATTCAACTCCAATTCTTAAAGATAACTCAAACAAAGGCATATATCCAAAATGGCTAAAATTGAAGTAAAACGATTTTTGTGCCGTATAAGTGCTGGCTGTGCTTCACAGCCGTAGTGTGTAGTACAAAATCCACTTCCCCCATAAATTCACTGTACGTAAGCACGCCCTAGCTCTAAACTCGCTTGGGGAAATTGAATGATGATATCAGAATAAATTCTAGAGATAAACTCTTATACACAACAGAACAATTAATTCTTATGCTCTAGAATGTTCTACTCAAGTGAAAAGGGAAGTAAATATTCTGAAATTTTATGTGTTATTGAACGATGAACATGGATGCTTAAGTATCATCAGGTCATCTCGTCTCGTTATCCTCACCAAACATGCTACACTCTAAGTATCGCATTAAAACATAACAACATTCTATACAATATAATCCTTACACACAACATTTAGTAGCTTCACTTTATAATCACCCGATAAGACTCAAACGCACTGTATTGCAATCGAAATCTATTTATTAACAATTTGTGTGCAAATGCACTAAACGCAAATGCACTATAATTAATTTCTTACAATCTGTTTTAAAATTCGTATATAATTTTGCACACAACACAATAAAGATATTCGGCAACTAAAGACGATTAAAAAACTAGAAATCGGGGATTTTCCTTATCAATCATTTCAGGAATTAATCCTGTATAAATAGTACAATTTTTTACAAGTGTTCTATGTACAAATGCATTGTGTGTAAAAGGATTACCGTCAAAATATTTGAGTAATAAATCATAAACACACTCCCAGTGACTTGTTTTTTATTGCAAAAGCCAACTATTTTCACAAAAAAGTCTTTATTAGTTCAGCTCTAATTTTTGTAAGACCGTAAAGGAGGTCTGCCTCCTTTTTACGGTATATTGTTATTAACTGTCAGTGAACTTGTAATAATAACATGAAATAGAACCACAATGACTTTTCACGTCATATGAAAGGGGTATACATACATGTTATTACACACCTCTAAATGCTAATAAAGTTTGCACAAACAGTTTAAAAATGTCTTTGTCATTCACACCTGTGTATTTTACATAATGTATTCACATGCAATAATGCACACGTCGGTTCTTTCTATGAATGAATTTGCACGTGGACGTTATGGTACACTTTCTTGGTGACAATACATTTTTTACTATTGAGTTGCGGTTGGTTTCATTGTAGAACGGTTTCTATATACCTACCTAAGTACACTAGTAACCTTCTATACTATTATTTTGATACGATCCGTCAGGAAGCACGCTGGTGTGAAACTGCATGAGACGGATGGTTTCAGTAGGTACGTAATGGAATTGTTTGATGGTTAAAAGATACATTGGATACTTCATTTTACGATCTTTTACATGTCTATAGTGTAACTGCGTACTAATCGTAGGACTAATTAGGAAGAAAGCTGCTTGTTTCAAGTTGGTCAAGTGTGACAACAAAGTTTACCTACGTTTTGGCGTAACAGTAACAATAATACAGTTACAGAATTGTAGCACGATAAGATATAAGTATCGTCTAATTCTTTACAAGGATGTGAATGCGGTAGCAAAAAGATATTATCGTCTTAAGCTTTTGCGTGCCATTGCTATTACTAGAGGTACTATTGTTTTTTTGCTGGTTATGGTTTAAAAGCTTAAAGTATGAATTTCATTTTGGGTAATTGAGACTCTATTCAGAATGGTAAGATAAGTGGATGAATCGTGAATTTGTTGAGTCGTGCAGAGAATGACAAAGAAAACAATTTAAGGCCAGCATTACTATGACGTGAAGGAAACGAGACGGTGACGACTATGATAATTGTAATTCATTCGTAAAGCTAAGTCGTTATATACCAAGTAGTTAAATACATAGTTGGATTGGATTAGAGCAAAAGTGGCTCAATTACATGCTGAAAGTGCAAGTCTCAACACACAATAATCAACCAGGTGTGGCTGTGGCAAGTGGCACTCACTTACTCAGATAATACACATTATGTATATAACACCATTCCCAAACTTTTTGCCAGAAATAATGCTGCTTTAATTCGATAAGAGCGTTAATAACGACCAAATATTTTCACTAGTGTAAAAGTGTAAGTTTTCATACGTTCAATTTGTGTCATGTAAAATTAGTCTCACATTTTATTCAGGTTTAAATGTCTGTCTGTCTATAGTCTATACTTATTTTTTAGGCTAGTTTTAATGCAAAAATTAAAAAACTTTCATTGAGAAGTTTCATTTACATATTACATTGTATATTGGTGTATGTGACACATACATTGTAAATTGTAATATGTAAAGGGACTTACTATATGGGTGTCACACAATCACAAACGATCGTAACCAGAAATCGATTTCGGGGAGGGCAATATATATTTCGGAGAGGGCAAAATGCACAAAAAAGAGGTTATTTTGCCCTTTCAGGACGAAATAACCTCTTTTTTTATGGGATTTTGGGGGAGGCAATTTCCCGTGTGCCCACCCCCTGAATACGGTCATGCAATCACACTAATAATGTACTTACACACTTTTGTTACACATTTACATGGAAGTGTATGCTTTTCATTGATGAACGTGTTTATATGTACTAGTAGGACAAAGAACTATTCTACTTCAGATATTCAGATCAGAAAGTATATATTATGTATAAATACAATAATCCTTACAATGTTTAGATACAGTAGCTAACCAGCTTTGCAATTTTAAACGGTAGATTTTGTTATATCACGGTTAATCATATCAAACATATCCTTGTTTAAGAACATTGTAATGCAGTGTATAAAATGAGTACAACTTTTCATAGAGACAGCTACAACACGATAAAATACAACCGAATAAATAAATTGAAAAAACAATAGACAGATTTTCAAGTTTAAATGCTTTCTTTGTATAAAGACTATTGTGAGCCAGTTGATTCAATTGTTTATAAACTGTGGATTTATTCTGTAGATTCATACGTGCTATTCCAATTTTTTGATACTCTGCAAGTATATCAGATTCCCATTTTTGAATTAATCCTGTAGCATAATACGTTGTGGCGATGAAACTAAAGGAGTCTGTGAAGATGGAATTTTTCTGTAATCCAATTGATACCCAGGTGTGTAGAACAGAATCTTGGGGTGTAAACATTGGGTTGAATCCTTTCATTAATGTCAAATTCTTGGCAATGTTCTGGGCCAACACAGAGTGCCAACCTATGCACACAGCTCGTTTCTTCTGAAATGCTTGTTGCACACAATTAGAAGTTTCCTCTTCAATGACGAGTCGTTTTCTCAAACTTTTTATTACACGATTTTCACTTTTGTCGAAAAATTGATATCCAATGATACCAGAAATATCAAAGTGGATATCGACATCTGCTTGTTCGTACAGTTGTAAAAAATTTGATGGTTTTCTTTCTGCTTGAGGAAATGACAGGAAAGATGCCAAATTAGATTTGTAACCTGTTCCAATGATAATAACAAAACTCATCCAAAGAAGCGCTATGCTTTTGCTTCCTCTTGGGATGGAAATCGACTTTTCCAATATCAATGAGAAAGGAATTAATATTGCGTTTTGCATCGAAATGGCTTTGGAAAATACATAAAATAAGAAAACAAAAGTCACAAATGTTATAAAAATAAGTATCCACACTGATTCTTGGTACGGATATAGTAATGCAGCTCGACTTATGTAAAATTGAGGTTTAGAAGACACAAAAGTTAAATAAGCTGCTGCAAAAGGACTTGTAAAATCAATTAATGCATGACGAGCCAAAGTATTTGCTAAAACTATTGCTATGTCGGATCGCTGATGGTAAATATCACCAAAAATTCCAGACCATGAACCATTAGCTAGTTTTTGACCCGTAGATCTTCCGGCAGGTGCATCGATCTCAAATGTGAAGTTGAAATGGAGAGATGAATGGTAGATGATATTGTAATTGAGGCCTCCATATTTTACAGACCCATTCCTTTGTTTCGTTGAAAATATGTAGGGTGGAAATTGGTTTCCAGATATTTTAAAATGGTGTCCATGAAGATTGATTTTCTTAATTGGAGTTTTCAGACACTTGATAATTTTTTGAGATCTAATAACGATTCCAGTTCTCTCAGGAAGATTTTGTATATCTGGATGCATCAAAAAATTGTTCAACTCAGTATAAAATGCAGATACAAAAATAAAATGATCTTTCCTTTTATTTCCAACCAAGTGAATGCTTTCGAAAGGAAAGTTAAGTTTTGTCACTGCCATTAATATCACATAGGAATGAGGGGTCCAACGGTTAATCTGCGATGCATGGTCAATCGATGCTGATGAGTTATTAATTGTTTGAACTTCGATTGGAGATTCGGGGATGAGCTGATGAAGCAATTGTGTGGTGCAATCGTCTTCAAATACAGTTATCACTCTAATAGTAATTGAATTGGCAAAATAATCAGACACTTCCTCTACAAAACTATTACGCAGATTTGACTTACTTTGTTTGCATGCTTCAGTCAGGGTTAATAAAATCAAAATCAAACAATGACATGTATAATTAAAACATTTAAAACCTATGTGTATGTAACGTATTATCATCGTCCGCTCACACTGAAAACTATGCGTTTATTAATTAGGTACTATAGTAAAATATACTTTAGGTAAAACCTCAATACACAATTTATTTTCTTGAATCTGCTGACAATTCCAGAAAAATTCTCTTTCAACTCAATGATGCTTCTGTGTGCAAACATGTAATGTTCACAAAGAGCAGCAAGTAAAAGAAAAACTATTTCTCATTAATACTTTTTACAACATCATGTGGTTACGTTATTATAAAAGTATCGGATCTATGTCTGCTGCCACCATTGTTCATACTTCCCTTTTGTTTCCTTTCAAGTTACTGTCAATATGATACAATACATTCTAGTAATAGCTAGTCTTTCAGTATAAAAGTGTGCAATGAATGCTAAGATGGTCTAACAAATATTGTCTTTGTTTGTATGTAATGGTTCAAGTAATCAATTCAAACGGAATAGTAAATGATGTGTTAAACTTAACACTTAAATAGTTAGGGCGAAGAGAAGAACTTATAAACTTCCAGCATTTTCCTTTCCTAAACAAAACTTCAATTGATACTACGAAAATTATTACAGATGCAAAAGTTTTGACGAAATTTGCTAGCTTCCTATCCAGTGAGCTATTATACTACATTTCTCAGGGTACCTATTATTGTTGTATAAACATAAACTCTCAAATTATAAAACAAAATTAAGACGAAGACCATAAAGTATTAAGTGGTACACGAACTTTTTTTAATTCACTTCTCGAATTTGTCTCGGAAAACCTTATTGTATCACTATATTTATTATGTGCAATGTATACTTATGGAATATTTTTTTGACTTATTTATGGATTGAACTCGCTTCAATTGTGAGTTTACGATACGACGCAAATTCTAAATTTAATTTCGATTTACTCATTATACTATACAAAGTAGATTTACTTAAAAATCTTTTGTGAACTGAAACTGTTTTTTACAATGTCCTATTCAATTTTTGTGTTAACACCCGACGATACTCCAACAAGTATATAATTGTACGTAGTTTTTACTAGACTTTTAAACTTCATTCTTGGTATATTTTAGCGTTTGAACAAACCTAAGCAGTCGTTTGTTAGAGGGATTACTTACTTAAGTATAGCACATGGATGGATTTGAATTGATAATTTATATTTCAACAATTTCCTGGCTATCTTGTAACACAGCTACATGTACCTAGACATGTACATACATTACTTTCATGTAGGTATTTAATATGCAAGTACATAAATGGAATTTCCAAATCCTTGAATAATAACTTAGTAACAGTTGGGTTTCTAGTTTCTGTTGTTTTTTGTTTGTATTACTAAGTAGTATTTATGTAGCGTAAGTACAAGGGAGATCTTTCATCCTTCAGTCATTGATTAATGGACTGACGGAAAAAACCCCACCCACTAGGTATTTAACGAAGACATAAATAGTTTATTCTCTGTTCCAAGTACAGTATATATGAAACCTCTTTCTTAGAACGTTAGAAAATGTCAAACGCCTTAAGAAAATGAACAAATGTTTTCACGTCAATGTAGCTACCATTGCAAACCTAAGTAGTTTATGTAGAGCATAAGTTACAGTTATTCTTGAATGTATATGAGTCCGCTCAAACAGACGGAGCTGTATGTATAACTAGTTATTGGATGGACGTGTGAGGATTGATGACTCAAATACCCAAATAAATACCTCGCTAAATTACTTTCGAAACGGGCAGGATAGCCCTCTACTTGGAAGCATATTATTTTTCGGATATCTAAATACATTTGATCATAATGACCACTTCAGAAAATCAAACGGGAATCATTGAACAAAAATTACTTTATCGTTTATGCTGTCACGGCTTTGGACTATCTGCTATTAAACATACGTAATATAATATCAAGAATTAAATTGTAACCCTAAACAGTGTGGAAATGATATATGTAGCGTACTTAACGAATAATTGGTAGACAATAAGTTTGATATGATTTCATTGATGTATTTATATTTTTCATTTTTGTCTTCATACAGCACATAATGAACTAAATGAACTCGTGAATTCCACTTTAAATGAACAAAACATGTTAAATACGATATAAAAGTTACTTTATATTGTTATTGCATTGATTAGGTAGTTATTGCTTTAAAACGCTTCATTAAAATTGCACACGCACTCTTATCCTAATCTCCAGACATTCTAACTTTGTTACAGAAAAACATGAAAACAGCGATTCTTCCATTCCAACTGTACTACGATTACGAAATACTCTTTACATATACTCTCTACTATGTACATTACATGATACGATGAGCAAATAAATTATGTCTGTTCATTACTACTATTCCATTACAATAATTTGTGTCTACTATGTAGTACTAAATCAACTCTTCCTGCAATTAAAACGCGTACAAACAGCTACAGCATAAAATAAATAATTATAACTGTATACATTACTACACAATTATACCAACAATTGCGAACTTGCTTACTTAATAATGATACATAATATCTGTATTATTAAATATGATTAGTACAATTATGTTCATATTGAAGAGTAATCTATGATCGTAACAAGGACATATTTTTCATACAAATTGCTAATTAGATTTACATTAGAGTAAGTACAATTTGTTACAAGATGCAAGTCTATTTCAATAATTAATTATTATTAAATTACCTATGGACAAAAGCTAGAATTGTTTATCTCCTACTCTCGTAGTCAGGTTCTTGAACATAATAAGGCAAAGAAGTGAACAACTGTTGCTGTCTAATAGAGCTAGGACCCATAGCATTGTAACTTGCATTGTAAGCCGCTGGGTTTCCCATTGTCATTGTGTAGCCCCCTGGAGCGCCCTGAATTGCATAAATACCACTTCCATTAAAGTTGGCTGGAAGACTTGGATAGCCTTGCATGACTTTTCCGTTGCTTCGTAATGTTGCGTTATAATTGGCAGACATCATTTGAGCAGCCATCATTTGCTGAGCAGCTGCGGATTTATGGGGACATGTACATTTGGAGCCGGAGTAGCCTCCGTTGGGGCCACAACTGACCACACTGGGAGCAGTCGCAGGATATCCGTCTGTGGATGAGGAATTCGTGAGACGCACAAAGCAGACGATGATGAAGATGAATAAAACGATCAGTCCAACAACACCTCCGACGATTCCGATGATAAGGTTGTCCATGTTGTTGATGTCTTGGGCTTTGAGCTTTGTTTTAGAATTTCCTGAGTCTTGTACTTTATTGTTACCAGTTTTGATAATGGGTCGAGAATCGTCAGACGACTTTGTACGTGATGTGGTAGACGGAGGTAGGGACCAAATGATGTCATCCTGAGTTGTGGTCGTGGTGCTAATCGTGGATGGAATTGGTGGAGGAGTGGTGCTTGAACCAGACTCACATACAAGATCGTCAAGTCTCAAATCCAGGACACTGGCACCTTCTAAATTCTTAGGCCCAGAGCATATGACGTTGCTCTCGACGGATTGTAAATATTTTACAAGATTGGCAGCGTTACAGTCGCAAATCGGACTTAGACCTTGAAGTTTAATGTTTTGAGAAAGGAATGGAGGGCTGAGATTCGTTATTTTTGAACCTTTTAAATCTAGGATTATGTTACTAGACATTGGCACTGGTACTAAGATTGAAGGAAGGAGACTTAAAGATGTGTTTATAAGCGATATGCTCACACTTGGCGAAGTTAAACCTAAAATTCAATGTATAAAATTCATTTAGTGAACTTATTGCATACTAAAATGGAAAAATGAGTATTATATTTATAAGAATTGAGAATCTTTACCTGCAAAAGCTCCTGTTGAAATAGAACGGACTCTGCGACCTCTTAAACCAATCTTCTTGACTCTTGCATTAAGCCCTGGATGTATTTGATCCACTATTTGGTGATCTTTGACTTCGAAATCAAAGTTCTCTAAATAGTTCAGATTTGTGAGCAAGCCTCGGATATCGAGATATCCAAGTTTAGGAAGATTGTAAAGTTCAAGAGTTTTCAAATTCTTCAAGTTCAATGCTGTTTTTTCTACTTTGAGTACTGAGTCAAGGTCGTTTAATTTCAATTCTTCCAAGCCTTGAGGAAAATGATTGCCACTGATGAGTCCCAACGGATTTCTGGTTAAATCGAGATTTTTCAAACTTGCTGGAAATACTGAATCCAAAGTAAAGAATTGGTTACTGGCCAAGGATAATGTCCCAAGTAAAGTGGTCCGTTTGAAAACTGATTCATCAAAACCACGAATGGAATTTCCAGAAAGATTGAGAGAGCGTAAAAATGGCATTTCAAGTACTGGAAGCGTTTTTAAAGAACAGTTGGCGAGACTGAGAGTACGAACTGTTTTAGGTTCGTTGAGAATGTTTCGCAGTGAATTTTCATTAATTGGATTTTTACTCAAGTCTAAATCCTTTACGTTTACAAGTATGTTGAGGTTCTGGGGAACTTCTGTGATTTTATTTTCAGACATATCCAGACTCTCCAAGAAAAAGTATTGTTTCTGCAACGCTTCTGATGGAATACTTTGGAAAGCATTTTTGCTTAAGTTGATTTTTTGCAGTTTTTGAACATGATTTCGGTCAAACACATTTGGAGGTAAATAAGAGAGATAATTATTGGAAAGATCCAGCTGTAAACGAAGAAGTCCCTGCAATTTCATAAAAACAATGAAAAACGATATATCAAGATCCATTGAACAAGGATTTACAATCAGTACAAGGAAATGTAATAAACTTACATGAAAAATATTTGAATCAACACTTTCGAGCTTATTTCCAGAGAAGTTAATTAGCTGTAGTTGAGTGGAATTCAAAAATGCGTTTTGAATGATAAACTCAATCGCGTTCCCACTCAAGTCTAAGTGTCTCAAATGGGGAAAGTTTGAGAAGTTCATTTCATTTAGATTTTTGATTTGATTTTTCGAAAGCCCAATGTATCTAAGCTGCTTACAAGGTTTAAGGAATTCGGTGGGAAAGAAAGTGAATCGATTGGAGTTAAGGTCTAAATTCCATAACTGGGCGAAATTTTCAAAGCTATTTGGGTACACATAAGATATTTGATTGTCTTTTAAATTTAAGGATCTTAATCTGTTAAAGCTGCCTGTAAATCCTTTAAAGGAATTCAATTTGTTATTCTTTAGATTGATTGATATGAGATTGGTTGTGTTCTTGAAAGTATCTGGTCTCAGGTTACTAATTTGATTGTTACTTAGATCTAAAACTCTCAAGTTTTCCATATTTTCAATTACTCCTATTTCTTTGACTAAATTCTTTGAAAAATTAATTTCCTCAAGTTGCAACAAGTTTCCAAACTTTGGTAAATACTCTATTTTATTTCCAGAAAGGTCTAACTTGGCTAAACTCTCCAATCCGTCAAATGAATTGGCATAGAACGCATGAATCATATTAGAACTCAGGTCTAATTCGACAAGACTGCTCAAAAGAACGAAATTGTGTTGCAACAAAGTACTCACTAAATTTCCCCCAAGATTCAACACTTCCAAATTAGGAAGTTGGAATCTTGGGATGGATTTTAAACTATTGAGTCCTAGATTCAATTCTGTGATTGCAATAGGCAGAGCAACTTCATCTAAATTCTCAATTAGATTTCCATGTAAATTCAAGTAGTTTAATTGTGGAAAATTGGAAAAGGTGTCAGGGGGGATTTCCCTAATTAAATTATTAGAAATGCTAAGCTTAGTCAAGTTATGGATTTTCATTGGAGTTAATGCGGAGATTCTGTTGTAATCTAGGGTCAAGGAAGTCAGAGATATCAAAGGGTCAAGGGCAGAACTGGGGAAGGTAAGCAGGTTGTTGTCCATCAAGTTTATCTTCCGAATATTTGGCAGTCCCTCGAAAATAGTTGACGGCAACTGAAACATTTTAATCGCACATATTATTGCATTATTCATCGAAAACATCAAGTTCACGCTCCAACTAAATCCTACACTAAATATTACTTCAGCAGATGAAAATATTGGATTATCACTGCCAGGGCCAGGACCTGTATTCTCATGTAATACTTTGATAGTCAAAACCTGCCTGCCCATTAAACCTAGTCTGCAAACTCATTACAATAACAATGTAATGCAACACAAAACACGACCTTAGAGATTTCATACGAACATGCATGCAATGAATACTAATCAACTGGTTCTTATAATTTTCCTACCGTTCGAAGTTGATTGACTCCTAAATTGATCTCTTTGAGTCTTGTCAGGCCACTGAAGAATCCACGAGGTATTTCACTCAGTCTGTTACGACTCAGATCCAAATACTCCATTGAATTGAACGTTTTCATACTAGTTCCTTCAAGGTTTTGCAACAGATTTGCTGAAAGTCGTAGCACTCGAAGTGTAGGAAGAACTTTTAGTGCTGTAACCGGGATTTGCGTGAGAAAATTGTTAGACAGATCAATTTCTTCTATAGATGCTAAACCTATTAGTCAAGAATGAAAGAGAAATATCAAACACGCATCCTCCATTAAATAAATTATAATGCAATAAATCATCATGCAGATGAAATGCACTGATTAAATAAAACCAACTCGTCAATAAATTACCTGAAAGAGAGTCGCTATTCAATCTTTGAATCCTATTCCAAGACAAGTCCAAAACTTTGAGACTTGATAATCCTCGAAAAGCATTTCCGTGAATTTGTAAAATTTTGTTCAGGCTAGCATTTAAGAAAAGCAGCGAAGCGGCTTGCATAAAGTCGTCTGGGCGGAGTTCATCTAATTAATTACATCAATCATTAGCATATTACACAGAGTTTTTCAGATGCAATGCAGTATCAATAATTACACTTTGCACCGATAAACTTTTTATTCATACCAATTTCATTGTCGCTGAGGTCCAAAATTCTCAATGCATTTGGCCCTTTGAAAGAAGTTGCAGGTACAGTTTTCAGTTCATTTTTATCCAAGTACAATTCCTTAAAGAAGAAAAACACCAACATTCATAATCAATTAAATGGTATATTGTAGGTACAGGTGTTGAAAAATAGATTTTCAAAGGTACAAATTACTATTAGTAATCTGTATACCTAGGTATTTAGTTCAGTATAAAGTTTTAGCTATCAACTACCTGCAGAGTGCTTAATGTAGCATCAAAAGAACTTTGTACACACGTAATTTTTTTCATGCTTCATAGGTTCATCTCAGCTAACTACCAAATTACATTCTTTCTATTGTTTAGAAAGGGAATCTTCGCAAATTACAAAGTTCGATCGTTTAATTTATAAATAGAATCGTTTTCACTTGAATGCGGTCAACACTTTAATAAATCGGAATACTATCAGCGACTGCTGCTACCTATGTAGTTGTTGTAATTGCAATGTTGTAAAGGAATTGCTCTATTAATCCCCTAATGCCTAATTACCATTATATTATGTTTTTTCGTAGTGAATCTTTGATAAAGAATATGGAGCGATCTCAATCTCCTTCTGTAATTTTACTTGTACTGTGCTATTCACATTTTTTGCCTTGTGGCAAATACTTGCTGTGTATCTCTTCCCTTTGACATTCATCCATGCCATGCTTGCTCTAACAGAAAAAGAGCAGTAGCGAGCTTTGTAGCTAAACTAACAACTAAGTAACTAGAAATGCATTATAAAGCTATAAGCTACTAGTATTAGTCTAAGCTAGCACTAAAACTAGCCATAACAATGAATAAAGGCTTACATTATGCTACACACCTATATTATAAGATCTTTTCTTTACGATTTACCTACAAACTACAATGGTCATATACCGTAGCTCTTTTGAACATTAAAGTTACTTCGTATAATAAAACTCTACACACGCAGCTGTGCAAATATTATAGCAACAGCCAACAACTACACCATTACGATATTATGGCTTTGATGTATATCGAATTCTCGATCCGTTTCAACACATTTACAAATACATTTCATTTCACTACTACTACAAATCACTAATAGCATTTTGCTGTTTACTTAGTGCAAAGGAATGAAAGAAAAAGTTTTTTTAATGGTCAATTTGTTAATTCGTCTTGATAGCACAAAGAGGAAAGATTGGCCAAGACAGACAAACGAAATAGAATCTGCTAAGTCATGTCTGCAAATCCTTTTTACGAAAGACAGATAAAGCTATTATTTGATTCTACCATCATTTAACTGTCACTGAACGTCAATTTCTGCTGACTGTTTCTATCTTACTTGACATTCGGTGTACAAATACACGGATCAGCAAATTTTTGAATTATGCCAGAAGTACACACAGAAATGAATTACGCAATACAAAGTTGTATTAAAAATTTAAATGATTATTGCTGTAAGACATAAGAAATTGGGTAAAGTGTAGTAGTTTAGTAGCAGAACTTTTACTGTAACCAGAAGGCTCATATTATAGCTTGTCATGGCTCACCTGTAAGCTGAGACAGCCTTCAAGAATTCCTCCATCAATGTGAGACAATAAATTATGTCCTAGACTGAGACTTTTGAGTCGTGGCAATTTCTTGAATTCACTCGTGCTGAAAATTGGATTTAATTGGTCACCCAGAAGATTATGACTCAAGTCGAGCACCTCCAATGTTTCAGAAAGCCCTTCAAGGGATTTCTCTGTCAGACGTCGCAACCAGTTGTGCGACAAATCCAAAATTTGTAAAGGAGCTCCACTTGCGACTAGAGCCTGCAGCCCAACAACATACAGAAACATACAAAAGAATTCCCACAATCTTATTACACACTCATTATATTTAATTTTCCACCTTGGGGCAACATATTTTATTGTATGCGAATATTTTATGAGCACCTGTGGAGGTATATTCTGGTTTGATATGTATCTATGGGAGAATGACACGATGGGTTGTCTAAATGGAAGATTTGGGAAATCTTGAGCGAATGCAACGTTATCACAGTTTATTTTCATTGTGTCTTCCTCTGTTACGGAGCAAAGACAGTTGGGTAATGTAGATATTTGCTTGTACTCTTTGCAAGACACCCATTCTTCATCCGGAATCTCCACGTTGCCTCTCTGTATACCATACACACAAAATCCAAAAAAAGAAACATAAATTAGATATCGTTTCCTATTCAACTCTATCAGACAACAATAAAGTTATGTATACTCCAATGCCTTTTTTATTCCATTTGTATAAATGATGACAACCATCTCTAATGGCTCCATCTTATTGTTCTGCTAATTGCTCCAAGATTTATGTCATTGTGACAGCAAATAAAAGAACTTACTGGTAGGTATATACATGTACGCAGTGTATTGTTATGCTTTCGTAATATTAAAACACAACAATACATTCCATTTATTTAAACTTCACGAATTTCCTATTTTTAACCACTTTGGAGGACTTTTTTATTGCAAACAATCTACTATACATATGGAATAGGAAATAGAAACATTAGATTATTTTTTTAGTGAGACATTCAGATTCAGACATACCGTTGAATGGACATGAATGGTGAGAAAGAGAAAAACACCAGCAGTAAACAAGAACAATCTTTCCATAGTTTTCTCGTTGGATCTGCAAGAAAATAAATACATTAAATTATTATTTTATTGTTCATGACTGCATTAGCATTGTGTTCTATCATTAATAATCGGAAAAGTATTTTTTATTGGATCATTAATCTTTTTGATTATCTATTGAAACCATCAGTTTGTTGATACACACCTTTAGTACTAGATTACAAATTCACAACAACCCTATACAATATAGAAATGTCAAATAAATTGATTTTTTGCAATGTAATGGTTCATTAATACGATTGATTGCAATTCGAAGTGTGTTGACACCATTAAAATGGCAACTTTCGTATACAAAAGCGTATCTGTGCTGCACAGTATGTATAAAAATTGTCATGAAGGTATAGGTATCATAGTAGCTTGTTACTACCACTCACACGCAGGCACATAAAATACTGTTGTTTTCTGTCTTTTACCAATCCTGTACCGTACCTAGAACAACAATGACAACTTTTTTCTTAATTTTAATGGCCTGGTGGACTTTTGAGGGTTCAATAGTAGGTAATGGTTGGTTCAAAAGTGAACACACCTCAATTTCATTTATCTGTAAAATCCAATCTCACTTTAATAATGTTGTAACATACCTACCTAAACAATGGTAGAATTTATCTATGAATCTGAGTGTGTGCGTGTGTGTTTGTGTGTATGTGTGTGTGTGGAAGAAGGAAAAATTATTGTAAAATTCTAGACATTACATTATAATTTATATGCAAAGCAAACAATTTTCTCGTATAGGAAATGTCATTATTCTCATTATCTCTAAGCAATCATAGCTCCATTAATAAATGAAATCAATAATAAAGTCATGTAGGCACGTACGTAGAGTTGCTTATCAATGCAGTAATACGCAAAGTACATGACAAAAATGGCATTCTTTTCTTCTAGCAGACAAAAAGCTATTGAGGTAGCAGAAGAAAGTTATCATTAAGTTCGTAATACTTTGTAGCCAATATTAAGCTAATAATTGAAGAGAAGAACAGGTGTGTTCTTCCACTTTATGTAGTGCTCCCACCAATCACAACTCTAAATCAACTTCATCAGGATTTCATCAGCAGATCTTAATCCTTTATAAGCTTATCCGCTCATCAGTTCATCTACATACCAAGTATCCAATTAACTATACTCTAAGTAGGAAGGCAAACGATAGCGTTTTATGACGCTGTAGCTATTATTTACAACTAATGAATCTCCACTACCTACGTAAACAATTTAAACCAGCTTAATACCTACCTACAGCACAGCAGCTTTACGGTAAATATAAATGAGTAGGTATAAATTATATTTATAAATATTATATATCTCCGTCTGTTTGTGTATAATATTTACAATACAATGACTGCTACAACTAAAACTAAGAAAGTGTAATAAAAAATGAGTTGGTATAGGTATTCATATATACAATGCATTTAAGATGCTGCATGTAAATACACAGCACAGAAAATAACAACAATGCAATTTTTAGCTATGGATACACACATACACAAAAGGAAGGTGCGCTGTTTAACACAAGTTGCGAATACTACAGTACATTTACATCTGATAAGCTTTGTAACAATGCACACTGCAACACCACACTCTGCTACTCATTTCGTCTGCATACAACAAAGTCAATAATACTCATGTCTTTGTTTCCTTCGTTTGCACACGGTTCATTCATACATGAATACGGATAGCATCTTAAAAAGGACTACATACATAGTATGTGCAAAGGTGTAGGTATATATACCAGTAATACTACACTATTTATCAGAATTGGTTTGTTTGTTTACAATGTAGACTTGAGTTGTAAGTAGAAACACGTATATCTTGTAGACACACAACACATTTCTAGGCCTTACTGGTTAAACAAACATAAAAATTCACCTGTGCCCAACAGTTCATCTCATACAACACAAATTACAAATGATCTGGCAATGTAATGTAAACATATATGGGTTGAGTCAGTGTGTATTCGATTTCAGAATTTCTAGTCGAGTCATTGGCAGAACAATCGTCTTCCAGAAAATGAGCTCGTGGAGAGAGACAGTTGAAGAAATGACTCGCAAATCCTTAACAAACAAACACACGCAGTGAAAATACTAATATTAGTTGTATTATGTACATATCATACAACACTGCCAGACAGCTATGTAGTTAAAGGTATGCAATTTTAAAACAATTACGAATACCTTTGGATTCAACAACAGTTTTCAATGTAAATAAGACATGCATTCACGTAGTTACAATATTCAGTCCGCAAGTAAAGTTGAGTTGAGTTTATTTTTTGATGTAGATATTATAATACTACAACGAAGTGGATTTGATTGGCCCTGTCTTAGATGTAAGATTGAATTGAGGATATGTGAATGTGTGTAATAAAGTGTGTGTGTGTGTCTGAACGATAAGAAAGTATTATGAGGTAGGTTTTGCCTTGAATGCTGAAGCAAATCTTGCATACTGAGAAACCGCACGATGCATACGTTACATACCATAAGCATAAGTACAATAAGCGAAACGTACAGATAGAGATGAGAGGGTCTCTATACACTTAATGACTAGTCTTTCTGGCCGATATCATCATTACTGCATCGTGGAATGTTTTGTGCATGATATGTGCTGTGTATTTTGTATGGATGATGAGTGCAAGTACAGTTTTACATAGGCATCCAGAGTTGCGCCTATATATTACTACTTTACACATAGTTACTTGTTATTACTAGTGTGTGTTGTTTATATGGTTATGCTTGTGATTGCAAAGGGCAACAACTCGCGGTGCTCAATTTTGCTTTGTTGTTAGGACTTAGTAAATGCATGCATATATATCTGTACAACATGAAGTCTTGCAGTACACGTACTGTTGTGTATAGACATACTACAAAGTAGAAGTATCATGAAAATCTTTTAGAATAGAAAATAACGTAGGACAACACACACCTGTAAACTACTTTACTTACTTTTATCTTTGTACTATATAAGCTCAGTTAAACCCACACATTAAATAAAGATAATGTGTGGTTTGTCTCCGTCTCAACTTGTTGGGTTCAAACATCAATGCAAGGTCTTTCAAACAGTCTTTGTGCGTGAAAAATAAACCATACAGTCGATTTAACTAAAATTATAATGCGTTTAGCACAAGTGTCTTATTATTCACTTTGACCAAGTCGAAAAGACTTTTAAAACGACAAAAAATACCAATGTAGTAGCTTGCTTTTTGAATGAATGGGTGTAACAAGTGTGATTGTAGTACAAAAACTATTTTTGAATACATCTTTTCTTTGACACAATTCATTGATGGTGAACCCTGAGACATAAGTAGATGTGTTTTTGCGGTTTCAGGTTCTACTAATGCAAACTTTAGATTAAGTTGGCAGATTATTCACATGGATGCATCAAGTTATACAATACTTGATATTTTTGCATTACAATGATTTTTAATGCACACATTAATTAATTACATCTGCAAAATATGTATTGAATAATAAAAACCTAATTTTTTACTAATTGAGTGTTAGAGCTTTAAGTAATTACAATTAGTAATTTACTTTTAACTACTCGGAAATTTTTAGCATTCATAATGATCAACCTGATTTATTGCACAGATCAGTAATGAGAGCAAATTAAATGGGTTACTTATACATTAGCCATTTGCAATCAATTACAATATTTACAATAACGCAACATGGATTAGCTTTTCATCATTTACTGACAGTAAATTAAATGAAAATGAATAGGCTTAAATGATCATTACAAATAACAGTTGTAGCTATATACGTTTTAATTGTTGATTCTGGTAGGTATTATATTTTATTTGTTAGTGTTATTTGTAATTGCTGCAGGTACTTACAGCAGTACATGTGTCAATTGAGTTGATTTGAAATGAAGTCTAAGAATGTACTTTGTTCTAATTGTCATTCATGGCATTACTATTTCTAATAATAAAAGACTGACTCAGATTTATGCACGCAAGTTACCCTAATGACTGACAATACACACGGCACGATAGAATGCGCATTTTTACGTTGCTATTGTTTATGAGAGGATCGTTTAGAATGTTAATAATAGTGAATTGAAAAGTATTTAACGTACATAAGTATAGCTCAGTGCGTTCTTAAGGTGTTGTGTTAAAGCTACTGGTATAAAAGGAGTCTATAGTTATAAGTAGCGTGTGTACACCTTCGTTTTATGATTACAGTAAATTTATTCTCAATACTAAAATCGTTAAATGCAAATGAGGTGGTTACTTTTTCCCGCGTCGGTAATGATTACAAAA
>JAQFYB010003125.1:0-20806 GCA_034694085.1 Pogonognathellus longicornis | reverse complement strand
ACACTTTTCATGTAATCGTTTTGCAGATTTATATGTCCACGCTCTTTTATAATCTACATCCAAAGCATTTCTAAATATTTTGTTATGAAGTTAGGAATGTAATAATATCACATTATATATACCTACCTATATACAGTTGGGCCCATTTTTCATTTTTAAACGACTAAATTTTATTTTTACTTGATAGATATAATATATTTTTCTAAACATGAACAGGTAACTACAGAGTGCTTAGGTATGTAACTGATTTCTTCAAAACTACCTGTACCTTTAAAAGAACCCGGGCCTCTAAAGCAACCCGGGGGTAGATGGTTAATACAGCCTTAACTAGGCCTTAACTACATTGGCCTACCTCTAAAAGAACCTGGAGCCTCCAAAGCAGCTCGGGGTGATAGACGCACGATTTTTAAAAGCAACCCCCGCCCCAGGTTGCTTTAGAAGAAATACGGCACATTATCTAAAAATAATTGAATAAATGTAATTATTAACGTACTTTATATAGAAAGCACCAAAGCAAAAAACTGCTTCGGTAAAGGTATGAATTAGGAAATGTACTATGGACCTAATATAAATATATCATCCATTATGGAAACGCTTAAAGCAATACTAAGCAAGCTAGGACTGTGCAGTTTTATTTAGGTATTAAGTTAATGCGTTTTATTGATAAAATATGACTATGATAATATTTTTTAGTTTTTCATGAATTGCTGACACGCAACAGTGAATCTCAAAGGGGATAAATAACAAACATTTCTCATTCATGGACAAGTTGTTTATTTATACACACTGCAGACACTGCAGAGTAGTCTTTTAAATTTTTAATGTTATCTCCCAAGTTTAAAGATTACTAAGTATTATTCGAGAACGACCTTGTTTTCGATACAAAGTATACATAGCAATACATAATATGTTGCTCGTATTACTCGGAATGGTATTTTCACGTTTAGTGTTTAGTTTGACATTGACTTTGAGACGGTGACAAGAGATACCGTGAGGGCAGGTGGCATACTAAAACCGAATATTAAAGTAAGTAATTGGGGGAAACCTCAAGCTTGCTACAAAACGACCATATGATTTTTACCCTAATTATTTTGCCCTTTATACCCCACTCTAGTACATGCGATTTTTTACGTGTAGCCTCTTCCAACGCAAACCTGTACAAGTAGAAATACACACTCATTGTTTTTCATATGAAATGTATTCCATGCATTGTATTCGTCGTGTGGTTTGTTAAGTGACGAATGTGGGGTATCCGACAGTGTGTCATGAGGACTAAAGTGCTAGTTCAACTCATGTCATCATTATTAACGTATTGATTTCCGCTTCGATTGCCAATATGCGAAAGAAGGACAGACATGAACATTTTTGTCACTCTGTCAAGTTTCATGCTATTATTACAGCCACATACCTACACATAATGCCCTATGGTTAGTATAGTAGGTACTAGGGAACTGTAGCAAAATAATAATGTAATCGTAAAGTGTATCTACTTATAGCACATAGGACACATACATAATAGAATGAATGTACTACGTGTGTTGTGTTGAAGAGGAGCATAACATAAAATCTATATTATTGTTCCTTGAGAAAAAAAACATTATTGTTAATCCATTGTGTTTGGATCAATTTACGAAGCTGGTTTGTGTATGGCAATTTCATGGTTGTAGGTTAGTTAGACAGAACGATACAAGTATTGATATTGTGACAGTAGTTTGTAATATAATTGCTAAATTTAGCCAAGTTTTACCAACATTCGATACACAACTATTGAGAACCTCATTCAACGTATTCTCTATACACCTACGGATGTATTCGATGTACATGTACATGTCTCTATGTCATGCGATGCTTAAAGAGCATGTTTCCTATATATTTATTATTTAGCACTTGGGCATATGCCTACTATATTAAGGAAAGTTCGCAAAGGAACATAATATGTCAAATTGCAGATACTTACAATACAGAATGAAATGCATGTTTGGCATACGTTGAACTACATGATATTATATCTATGAGTTGAATTTCAATTTAAACAGATATACCTACTAATACCTACGGATATATTATACTTGATGACTCGAGAATTTCTATCACAATGATGTACGTAGGGGGAAACACTTTCTGCCTTGTGGTATAATACCGTGGTATTTTCCTATAGTACACAAACAACAAACAAAGTAAATAGAAGGCTACTACTAGTAGATACAACTCGATGATACAGAAACATTGCGGAGTATAAAAGAAATGTCCATACACGAAAATACATTCATCATAATCACATGTGTTTAGTGTTTTAGTGATTCTATTCAATTGTGTAGTCACACACACACACAAACACTACACAACCGAATCCACTTTTGGGGTTCGTGTATTTATATACATAACGTAGGTTCGTACTTCTTATGTATAATGAAATGATATTTGTTTCAGCATTGTATATGCGACTTGTTTCTGTGTTGAATAACTCATGCGATAGTTCAGCTGTCATTTGAATTGAATTTTTACTCTCTCACTTACTACAATCACGGAGTGCTATTATTCTTTGCGTCTGTTTTCCTTTGAAACGAAACTTCGCTAAAAGAGTGTCGAATGAGACTATCGTCAGTTGGCATGTATTCGCCTTGAAGTTTTGCACATGCATTGAATTCTGTCAAAAGAGACACGTTAACACAGAGTGGAAAAGGAAGAGAGTGCACAAATCTCACTTTACCTCATGGTCTGTCTTTTCAACCTTATCGATTTAATATATGTGAGGTTCCTTTTGACTTCTGTATGCGCTCTTGACGATCAGAGTCTGTGTCTCCGTATCTGAATACATATACAAAGTAGTTTGTATACGTATAAGTAATAGAAATCTGTTTACAGTTTTATAATTAAACGCATGTGTCATTCATATTTGGATTTCTAACACATTGTTGTGTATTAGAGGATTATATACGTAGGTATACACTAGAAAACGTCTAGGTACTGTTGTTGTGTAGAGTGGGGGGAAATACATGAAGGGAATCATTTGCATTCACCTGCTCTTTTGTAAAATACTCGCTCCTATGCAAGCAAGTAGCAAATATTATATTTATAAGCGACCAACTCGCTCAAGTGCAGTTTTTTCATCCCATAACTATTGTTCGAGGACGCTACTATCAAACTACTGACGTTATGTACCAGATTATAACTAGCTAAGTATTTGTAAGGGGAAACATTCTCTCACAGAGATTCGTAGTGTGATAATCTCCAAGTTATTTCCAACCTGACGACATTGTTCCTGAGAAGAAGAAGTGAGAGGATGGAATATTGTTAGAGAGATTTTGTTTTCCTATATGTGTCTAAAGCATATGCATACAGTCGTGTCATATTTCTGATATTTTGTGGAGGTGAATATTTTGAGTTTTGAGATGTGAACTTGTCAAAGGTTGGTTTATCTTTAACCTTAACCTGTACACGCTTACAGAAGTCGAAACAAAAGATGTTCAGTTCACCTTAGTAAATTATTTCTTGATAAGAAAATCATTAGTGAGCTTAAGTGAATATTTAACACACAGTGGAACAAGCAGTTCGTGCTAAACATTATCATAGTACTCGGAAAGTAATTAACAGAAATACTATCATGTACTTTGTCATAACCAAAGAGACTTGCTGGTAATTGCTGTGTTGCTATCTGTAAAATATGACATAAAAATTGAATTGTATGTGTAAAATTACAATTTTACGGAGTTTTAATCCATAACTTTGCTGGATAACAGCGAAAAGTCTATAAAGGATCAATAGGACTTGGGGGCTTCTTGTGTGTGTCACGATACTCAAATTATATCATTAATATTTATTGAGCTAAAAACGACCTGTTTAGTTGGAAAACAGATTGGTGTAAAATAAATATCTGGTGAATTGAATGGTGAAGTTTTGAATACACTTTACATCATGGGACAAAACAAATCTTCTGTAGCTACAGAGGATGCTGTGGACAAAGGTAAATGGAGTATACAAATTTGTATCACAATTGAAATTCTTAATTTAATAACTAAATGTTTGGTTTTAATTCATGAGTTTAAAGTGTGTTACGTTACGTACCTTTAGAAATTGCTTTTTTAACTTAACCCTTCAGTAGTAACATACAGAAAGCGATTTACATTCAATGCTTTTAGAGGTTATAATATGAATTATGGATATCGTATAACATTGATTGATAAATTGAAGCATGTTTTTTAGGAGTTGAATATTGCTGTATGTTTGTAAACATATCATTTCTGTGATTCAAATTATATTATTGTGCAAAAATAAATTTATTGCTATTTAATAATTTACATTGTATGTGCCATTGACACAGAAGTAGTAATACTAATGTAACTAATAAAATAACCCTGTTTGAATGCTATTAAAATTAAAGTTTAGGTCTACATACACAACGTAAGGTAATAATGTGTGTTATTACTTTGGTGAGCATAATGTTTGGTTACACAATGTACATGTAACTATTTACAACGTACAACTCTTAGATTAGGGACTATGTAAAAATCTTTAGAACAAAATGGAATTTTAAAGACGTAAAGCCGTGGGACCATCCCAGTATTCCTAGTTACACGAAAAAGATAACTGGTACAATCTAAAAATGCACTAACTAGTAAAATCATAACACTCATTTTATTATTGTGTAGAGTACTGCCGTGTTTATGAAGAAATGTAAGGTAGTAGTATTGAAGTACACGTTTACATAGTGTACATATGCTTCTGTATTAAACGACCCTGAAACATTCAGTTTTTTGTTCGTGTCTGCAACTATTTTCATTAGTTGCTTTTACTACTCTTCTGGTTCTTGTAGCTCTACACTAAAGATAAGGTGGATTCATTTGATGAGAGCTTTTATTACTGACATAATACTACAGCTACAAACACTATTCTGCAGCTTTAATGCTTTGTACCTAATCAAATATGATTGTCTTCATGTTCTACTTATTACAATTATAGTAGCAAGGCACGGCACTTACGGCAGTGAATGAAGTGTAGATAATAAATAGACGTTCATCCTGCAAGGTGATGGTGAATGAAAGAGTGTAAAGTATAATGTATACCTCTAGATGCAAATATTATTAATCTTGCTTTTTTACCAAAAATATTATTGTGCCATATTACTCCATTACGGACCTACTAATACAATTAATTATCTCGTCAAGGTTTTATATAGCTAGCCTCGATTTTTAAACCAGACTAATAATTTTGATACCGTAGTAGTACTAAAATTAATGTTTCAGTGCAGTTGTGTCAAGTCCATCATTTGTGTACAATGTTTTTCTGAGCATTTTGTATGTAAATGCCCTGTCGGACACACCCACATGGGGGCTTCACAATGACTATAGTAGAAAATAATTAGACAATGGTAAATAATTTAATAGCTGAACATGAGGTACTAAAAAGTACTAACGGTTACACAACTTGGGCATTCATTTCCGTCTAATTAACCCTCATTTGACATTTACAACATAAATTTCCAAAGAATTCTATTGTGCTTGTACACGAACCGATGACATGAAATGTTTGTCAGGTAGTCATGAAACGTTAAAACTTAATTATTGTGATTTATGCGGCTATCATTTTGTCAAGCTCGTAAAAAACAAACACAGATGTATCATGCATTTGCCAATAAAATACAGATCTTAAAAAATTAATGTTTTTGCTGTTACTTACTACCCTATTTGACATTTCCTAATTTTTTGATACCTAAAACATGGCACAAAATTATCTATAGAATATCAATGTGAAGAAATTGACAACGTATTTCACATTTGTTCCAAAGTGTTTTAAACATACCAATAATATCTCTATAGATTTGATTATGCTATGATAAAGTATCGTTAGGTAAGGCACATAATTTAATTGAGATTGGTTAAGAATGTTTATAAAGAATGTTATAAAGTACATCGCGGCTTTTGAAATAGTATTTACATTACAATTCCTGAGCAATAATTTCATTTAAGAAATTTTATAAAGCTTTATAGTGTCATTCATGACTAAAAACTCACAATGTTACAATATTGTAAATAAAAGATTCAAGCTTCAAGTATTTATAAACAATACTGGTCAGTCACAAGTATTGACGTAACAAGACATTTCCTTTGAGAAGTGCTAATTGAGTAAATCGTCATAATATTCGTCCTAATTTTGATTTAGCATGAAAAGTGCATAGTGCAGCCAGTAGCTGTATGTGTAATTGCAGTCAAAAGTATTCTAACACATTAACACATACATTTTAATTAACACACACACACTTATACTTATACCTTGAAGTTAGTTACGTATACATAGAAAGTAGACTTACAACTTACCTAAACATTGTAATACTTGATATTATCAACCGGATGCTCTTTGAGTCATATTTACAATTATGAGAATTATGTATCTAAACCTTTGATCTTGTGATGATGAGTAATTAAACTACATTTAAGGTTTAACAACCCTAGTCAGTTAACATTAAGTTAATTCTTATACTCTCTTTTGTAAATTCACCACCTTAACAGTTGTATCAGGCAAGAAAAACTAAATCGATGTATGTACAGTATAAAGACTGTATTATGAAATAAAACACACTTATTATCATTTATATTTATATTATATAAATAAAAATATATACCTACCTATACTTTATTTGCTACTAGTAAGCATTTACTTTACAAGCATTGACTGCAAATATTTACGAGCCATCACTCAGCAAATACACTACATGCTACACGTTCTTAGTAAAATAGGGATTAAAATAATTCAAAATTGAACTTTGCATAGTGGTTCTTTACAATATTTTACACTTGCCCTTACGTCTTGCTTAAGCAATTGACATTTAGATATTTAGTGGTAATTCAAAGAATTTATTCCTTCTTAAGTTACAGCACGTTTTGCAAGAATACAATTAATGACATACACATTACCAATACGCGGACATTGTGAGTATATGAATCTTCATTTGTAAACGGATCTACATAATCCTACATGATATTTTAAGCAAATAGATTTAAAGCGTACACAAAAGTTATTGCAAAGCAATTTCTATGCTAAATATACACAAATAGATATTAGACTAAGGTTGATGGACTAACTAATCTATGCTATATAGCATGTTGTATACATACTGATGGATCATGCAGAATGCAATGACATGGCATGGTTAAGTAGCAGCTTACAACGTATGAAATGAATCATATTATTATGTACATACTATACAAATTCATTTTCCAGAGAGAGATACACACAACAGACACATTCACATACTATTACATGACGACATAGAAATTGGTGCACTTTTTATAATCGTAATAAATACGTACTCAAATATTTGCTGGTTTGTTTGTTTTACATTGATGCAGATAAGATATAGACAGCAAAGCAAATAGGTAGGTATATTACATTCTCCATTAGTCATTTGGAAGTTTAAACATTAACATGTTTGTGTGAGATTCAACTCACGTAAATGTCAATAGCAGTAAAGTTTTTGCGTCTTCCTGAGTTGAATGTCATCATAACCATTGCATACGAAAACGAGACTAATAATCAGTCATTCTTAGAAAGTCTCGTTATACATTTGTGAACGAAACAATAAAGAAATTTGTTTCTAATATAAGTAGAAATTTTGTATTACATTCGATACATCTGCTATCATTCTTTTAGTATAGCTTGATGTTTTTATACTAAACGTGACATACAAAAACAAATAACTCTCAAATCTGTGCACATCGATTCTAAATTTCTAATAATACAAAGATACTAGCTTCTATGAAAATATTCTTTAAATCGTCTCAAGCACTATTTATCCCTTGCAAACATCCTTTGAGAGAGGAAAGGATTCTTTTCCTCTTGTACATCTATACAGTATAGTAATTAGTAATAAAATTTTCTTATTATGGATCCTATTTCTTTAGGACCAGCTTAACATAAACCACAAATACCAGACACTAATATTACGTAAACCTACATTAATTTTAAGTATATATACTGAATATATTTTGGATTCTAACTGTTTTTGTCTCTTTTACACTTTTGAGTGTTGTATCTTGTATGTATGCAAAAGACTTTAGAGTAAATGTTTAAACATTGTATGCGAATCAAATTATGTGAGTGAAACATCACATTTATCTTTCAATGTGGATACTTCTATAATAAATAACATCATTTAGGTATCTGCGTCTCTCTTTTTGACTAGTGACATGACATAACAGTTAGAGATAATTATTACAAGTTTATAACAACCTACTTGTGCTCAGTGTACAGAGACATTAAATGTACTACCTATAAAGCAACATACAGAATTTACAGACTGCAATTTCATGTGTATGAATGTTTTTACGAATCAAAGTTTGGTGTTATCATCGGAGATAAGAACATCCTTAAAGGAGCCTTGCCAAGGTCTTTAGATAAATATAGAAATTAAGGAACGTTTCGAGAAAGATCAGTTCCCAGTGTCTAATTTTGTGCAGCTTCTCCAGTTGTGATATGATTGCAGAACGTCATACACGTTGGATTGGTATTTAATTATTTACAATTTAATTAATACTAATTTATTGACAGTTTAATGTGTCTTCACTTAAAACAGAGTTTGTTTCCTTATTAAACTTACAACAAGGTTTATACTTACATATGTACAGTTTAGAAGTACGCTATTATAGATACCTAGTCACATTTTTACACATAAAAAAACTTTCAGTCAAACAAACAACGGAGGTTGAGTAAGATAGGCTTCGCTGTCTATAGAAAGAAATACGATACACAAAATCGACCATAGTCGATTCCGTTTGTTTTGTGGTGGACATGAATTGTACAAGGAAAAAAGGAAAGTTAGATTATTGTGGAATTGAACGACAAATTGTGCTCCAATTACAAGTTAATGTCCTTTAGAACTTGATTTGCAACTATTGACTCTTTATTGGGACGTGGAGTTTATCTTTAGCTGGTCGAATCGAAAGTCTTGTGTTTAAAGATTTCTCATAATATTTGATAGTTTTTTCTTGTTTGATCCTAAAAGGCAGTAAATTGACTTACGAATTGACATCTTTCAAAGATAAATACATTTTAAGCTGTTACGTAGTTATAAGTGTGCTGTTTTAAAGTTGACATGGCTAAAAAAGGTATTTAAAGAGTTTACTTTACAACTGACAGTTTTGAAAAATTCATATTCCAAAATAATATTAAATGAGTACGAATTTGGTTTATTATTAGTACGGGCATTCAAGCAGAAGTAACTTTTGAACTCTAAATATATCGAAATTAAAATTAATCCATTTTGTTTATTCTATTTTTCATAGGTAAACCTCTGGAGTATGATCCGAAATTTGCTGGACCAATTGAGAAACGAGGATGCACGGATGTACTTTGTCTTCTTCTTCTTGTAATCTTCATCGTGGGATGGTGTGTTATCGCAGCCATCGGTATACAGACATTTTTATAATTCATAAATGTACTAGTATTTATATACCAATATTAATTGCAATTTGCATTTTTGGTACACAGAGATTGTCATACATATTAAATGCCCTGTACATTAACCATTGTCAATATGTCAAAGATGAATTGCGATTGCTAATTGAAAACTAATTTCATTTCAGCTTTCAAGCGAGGAGATCCCTCAGTGCTGGTCCACCCAGTGGATTCCCGAGGAAGAAAATGTGGAATGGATGAACCTGTGAAAAATAGGCAGTACCTTTTTTTCTTTGACATTACACAATGTGCAAAGGCCCAAGTCCTGTTGTATGGATGCAAGACACCGCAGGTATATTTAAATATCACTGTTTATGCACTATTAATTTCTTATAGGAACGAAAAGCAAAAATTAACATAAACATTTTTGAACAGGTTTGTGTTGAAAAATGTCCCGATTTTGGACCGTGGTCTATAAAAAAAGCTAAATCTCAAGGAAAAACGGACAATGAAATAAGAAATGTTCTGCGTCCATACTGTAGACAAGGAGCCCCTATTGATGACTACAGTATCGAAGATCTCGGAAAGAAAAAGATTTGTCCAGAGTACATCTTACCAACGAAAACACGTAAGATAAAACATTATTTTAAAAGAAAAACTATTCTTGACATACATATTGGAAACTAATGACTAAATACATATTACATGCAAATATTATTTATGATGATAATTAATTACATTGGTTATTGTACAGTATTTTTTAAATGAAATTAAGCCATAATATAAGTGCTATCGGGATTTCGATTATGTTGACTTGAATTGTGCAAATTACATTGTAAAAACGTGTTTGTTTGTTTACACGTCTATTTATGTACATGTTCTGTTTTAATGGAAAAGGGGTCCCGAAAAATCGTCGTAAGTGCTACCAACAGTAATATAAAAAACTATAACACAAATGCACTAACTGCAAAATAGCACATCAGCGAGCACTCCGTTGTAAATTACAGATTTTCAATCTATATACAATACACTACACCTTGCAAACTTTCACTCGCACACAATTTATCAATAAGTCCGCAATTTTTGGAACTGGCAATTTTTGCGTCTGCATTTTGGAAATTGTTTAGTATGCTGTATCAGTATTATTCATGCATGGGACAATTAACGTAGTTTATTTAGTCAAAAAATTGCTATAAAATATATATAAAGTGGAATAATGAACGTGGCTTGTCACAACTAATATTTTTAATCTAAAATTTAATCGCTATAATGTTGTAATTTTTGTCCATGCTGCTATTTAACATCAATGGAAATTCTTTCGTCTTCTGTATATCGATGTTGAAAAACTAGGGAACATAACACAAGTAAAATTATTCCGGAGAAACCCTGTGAAAAACGTCAAAAGTATTCGTAAGTTACTATTACAATACGCTGCAAGATTTTGCTCTAAATTGTCTGCTGTTATCGCTTATTAAAACGTGTTTTGTCCTATTACATTCTTAGCAAAAGTATTTTGTTAAAAAGCTTATAACATGTGATTGTACATGTCTGATGTCTACCTACTAACTTTTTCACTATAAACCTACCTATAATATCTTCTAATTTATAAAGGTGTATACTGATTGGTTACAAATTATTTATACCTATTATCCAGCCATGATTTAATGAAGATATTATTATGTTCTTCAAAATGACAGAATGTCATGTCTAAATTAACTTTTACTATTCTCATTTATTTTATTCGCGCTACTAATTGTCATTTCATTGATCTGCTTGGTCCGAATTGTATCTTTATATTTTTCATGAGAGATTTGATGAAATTTTCAGTTGCCAGACGCTGTATTCCAGACCTGTCAAATGTTGAAGAACTAAGGAAAGAAGATGGAATGGACCCTGGAACTATTCAAAAAGGAATTGAGCAACTTCTCAAGTTTCTTAACGCCAAGGAGGTTGGTTTAACTTTTTGTTTCACAACTTTCACACATGATTTCATTAAATACAGTAATCAAGGGTAAAAGTTCTTACGTAATTGAAAATTTTATTTTTGAATAGAATTTCGAGTTTGTATTTGAAGATCTACGTAACTCATGGGTGATTATTTTGGGTTGTCTGGCGGTTGGAGCAGTATTTTCTCTAATATGGATCTGTCTCATGCGGTGCATTGCGGGGGTAATGGTCTGGCTATCTCTACTCGGAATGATCGTTGTTCTTAGCTTCAGTAAGTTTATTTCCATCTTTTGTTTCGAAAATCATTATTGTGATCTCTAAATTCGGTACAGTCTAACATATTTTTCGTTTGGACCAAAAGGTTGCTACTTCAGCACGGTAAAATACATTGAGCTCAATAGGATGAACAATACGGAAGAATATCAACGGCACCAGTTGACCGAGCAGTCCGAATATGAACGATTTATTAGTGAAGAAGAAATCCACTCACAGTTGGACCAATATTTGAAATTAAAAACTACTTGGCTCGTGTTTGCTATTGTTACCGGAGTATTGTTAGGGCTTTTACTCTTGATTGTTATCTTCATACGTTCGAGGCTTTCTATTGCTGTTGCTCTCATCAAACAAGGAGCCAGGTAAATCATTACATCGTTTGACACATATTCATTTTAGGTGCAAAATAGATCTTTGCCTTTAAATAAATCCATGTAGGATAGGATGCTAATAAATAATATTTATTGTCGATTATAATTAAGGGCTGTTGGAGACATGACTTTTACCCTTGGATGGCCTCTGATTCCTTGGTTGATGCAACTAATTGTTATATTTTGGTTTGTGGCTGTTGGATTCTTTCTCGCTACAGCCACTTCTCCTGTACACCAAATCACTCAAAATTGCACATGTACGGAGGGAATCTCCATGTATGAAAATGAAGAGTAAGTAACCTCTTAAAAGTTCACAAAAGCCAAAAATCTATGTACTTAATTTAAGTGAGATTAATGAAAAGTGTATTGTTGCTTGTTTTATCTAATGAATTTTGGTCTTTTATTGAAGGTGCGATTATTCTAACTTCAACAAAACATGTCCAAAAGGCACAGCTTGCGGAGATGTTAATGCATGTCAGTTCATGATGTTCCAAAAGTTGCCTCATGTAGGCTGGCTTCATTTATACAACTTCTTTGGACTCCTGTGGCTTCTTTGTTTCGTGAATGACTTGGACGATATGGTGTTGGCAGGAAGTTTCGCAGGTTGGTACTGGACATTCAACAGAAGCAAAAATTTGGTTACTTTCCCGGTTTTATCCAGTCTTGGGAGAACGGTGAAATATCATTTGGGAACACTTGCCTTTGGCAGCTTAATTATCAGCATCATTAAATTCATCCGATTTTTCCTGGAATATGTGGACTACAAAGTTCGACAGTATAAGTACGTTCAGCAAATAATTAATTGTAATTGGAACTTTTTGAGGAAAAACATTTTTGAAATTGAACGTAATGTTTATAGCAAATTTCTTAATTTTTTAGTGAGAATCCTGTTGCAAAGGCTGTGCTTTGCTGCATGAAATGTTGTTTTTGGTGTTTGGAGAAATTTATGAAATTTATTAATCGAAATGCCTACATAATGGTTGCCGTGTACGGCAAAAACTTTTGTACCGCAGCCCGAGATTCATTTTTCCTACTCATGAGAAATGCTCTTAGAGCATTTGTTCTTGACAAAGTCACAGATTTCCTGCTTTTCATGGGAAAACTGGTGATTACAGGAGGAGTAGCTATTGGATCATTTTACTTATTTACTCAACAGACTCAGACCGCTATTGATAGTCAAGTAAGTCTAATTTTTAAATACAATAGTTACAATAATTAGGTACAATTGATATTAATTGTATGTGTTAACCTCAATGGAATTATGTGAACAGATTCCCGAATTGCATTTCTACTTGATGCCTGTTATCATCATCACCTTTGGAACTTATTTTATAGCATCGCTCTTCTTTTCCGTGTACAATATGGCAGTTGACACACTTTTCCTTTGCTTCTGTAAGTCCAATTACCTAATCATGTTGAAAATATCCAAAAAGAGATTGTTTATTGTAGTCATAAAATGACTAATCGTGTATTTGAATATTTAGTGGAAGACTGCGAACGTAATGACGGCACACCAGAAAAGCCTTACTACATGCCCAAAGAACTCATGGAAATTCTTGGAAAGAAGAACAAGCAAATAGAGAACGGGAAAAATGATTAGTGGTTATAGTACAGCCACTCTAATCGATCTGAGACGACAAATATTATTTTATTTGTTCAACTGTTCGACCAAACTATGTATTGATACTCAATAATAACTAGTGGAATTATTTTAGATAGGAAAGTGTATGGGAATTTTTTTTGCTTTATTCAGGGAAAAACGAAGTTTTGATGGCAAACTGACATAGCACATTAGTTCAATTGTAACTTAACTAATTGACAAATTACAAAATATGGGATAGTATAACATTCACAAAAGCTTAGATCCTATGGTCAGTATTCATTGTAATGTTTCAATTGAATGTTTTCATTGTTGCAGTTATGCTTTTCTTTTGTGTACAATATGTCAATATGAAAAATACAGTTGATTGGACGAAAACTTGTTACGAAAATGAACACAAGAATATTTGCACAACCCGAATAAGAACCTTGTAAACAGTTTTGAGAGTATTTATGACTCTGTAGTGTAAGGGTTTAAGTAAATCCTTAATATCTGTCATTAACTAACACTATAATGTAAAGAACCTTTGATATTGCTATTTCGTCATCAACTGACATCAATTTTCCTAAAGTTGTAAATATGAATATAAGTAAAGCACGGTATTGTATGTGAAATAATGATAATTATATCTTTTTGTACTGTTTCCTTCATTATCTCCTATGATAGACGTAAGATGCTTATAGTCCGACTTAAATAAGAGCTGTAAAATTGAATTAACTTTTGAAAGGAAATTGTTATGGATTGCAGTGTAATCGACTGTTTTGTTTATTGTTTTACTCGTGATTATCAATTAAATGTGATTGTAATTTGATTGACTGTTTCTTAGATTGTCTCTGTGTTAAACCAAAATCGTTCATTCAACAACGAATTTTGTCCTCTTAAGCTGTGTCATTTCACTGTTTTCAGAGACATTGTGATTAATGTTAAAATATTTCCATCCAAGTATTACTTGATTTACTTTTAATTAATGGAAAGTAAAATTGTTGGTTAAATTGTTATAAGTAGATATCACTAGTATTTGTGTTTGATTCATATTTTCTGGTGGAGTTGCCTTATGTTTTCTAATGTTATGTTTTATTATGTTATGTCCATTTAGTGAACTCAGTTAGCTTGCCAATTTAATTAAGCCTTAATTGTTTACCTGTGTTATATTATTGTTAATTAGGTGTAATTCCTAACTACTATATTACTGTATATTATGCTCGTAGATTGTAACATTGAAAGTCGCAAGTGTATTACTACATACAAATAGTAAGTCATAGATGATACTGACTCAAACCAGCTAAAATATTATATTTACAATTTTTGGGAATGAATTTCTTTATTAAGAGAAACAGTTAGAAAGTGTTGTATCTGTATTTATGTATTTATGAATACAATGCATGTGGTGGGTACAAAAACTGTTGTAAGAAATGTGCCAAGCCAATTTATGTTGTAAATAATAAAATCGGAAAATGTAAATTATTCAAAGTGGATTTCAAAATGATTTACATGATGCATGCACAAGGTATCTTCAATAGATTTTCAATTTAGAATTATTTTTACACACATTTCCATTGAGGCCAAGCAGAAACACTTTTGTGAGTTGAATATTTTACAGTTCATATTACATTTATGGTGGATCAAATAACTGATATTTAGAGTTTAGACTACAATGTGACTCATTAATTATTGTTATCAGATTTAGAATATTATATGTTTGAAACCCACCCCGTTTGGGTGGGTTTCATAGCTCATAATTTCAGTCAGTACCCATTGGGCGGGCTCTTCGTTCATCCCAACGCTTATAAGTGACAGCAGACAGGAAACGGTCACTCACTTTATATTCCAATTGGTTTCCCATATTACGATCTCGTACTTTCTAAAAAGTTTAGAACATTCCGTTTGATCACACTTGAGTATTTTTTAAAGTAGAAATATCAGTAAATTAATTTGCAATAATTTTTTAACCTTGGATGTGTGAATATTTTCGATGCAAGGGTTAGCTTCCAAGACCAGATTAAGTCCATAGTGTGTAATCTTTAAATTTTTCATGACGATGATTCTTTCTAAGCTAGGGTTGTTTTTTGCCAAATGGAGGATTCCAAAATCAGTTACATCTAGGCATTGACTTAAATCAATTTCATTAAGCTTAGGGAACCTCACTCCGATGAAAGCTGTGACATCTGACAGTTGTCTGCATCCAGCAAAACTCAACTTCTTTAAATCTAATCACAAAGTAAATAAATAAATAAAAATCACACTCATAAAAACCTTGTAGAGCGATTTAGATATATGTGTCAGATTATATTTAGTCTTGTGATTTACTTACTGGTTAGTCTGTTCACTGGAACTCCAGGCAGATTATCCATCAGGGGCACATTTCCAGAAAGGAGTAATCGAGAGTTGCATTCAATAATCTGCGTACAAGTGTCCAGAGGCAGACCCGTGACACCAGCATCAGTCAGGAAAGTAGAATCATTGACAGCCAAGACTTCTAATTGGTTCAATGTAGTAATTATTGTCTGCATGATCTCATCGGTAACATAACGTCCTCCTTCAATGACCAAATGGGTGAGGCGACGAGCAGCGTTACTTTTAACGAAGTTGTGAATCTGGTGAGCTGGTATGTAAAATCCATAAAAGGATAACTTTGTCAAATTAGGCGAAAGATGCTCCAGATAGTTTAGATTGATGCTGGGTCTTCTACGATTATTTCTATCACGAACCAAGAGTTCTTTGAGATAGATCAATTGGGGTAGGACTGTTGACAAATCCAAGGGAGTATTTAGGCCTTCCGACCATACAGTGTCAATGAACAAGTATTGTAGATTCCTTTTCCGCAATAGAGCTTCGAATAAGTGTGGTGTTGCATATCGATGAATAAATCGAATAGACAAATGCTTCAAACTATCGTTGTCCAGAAAATTCAAAAAGCTGATATATCCTTCGGAAGTTGCTGTGAAATTCAAAGACGATTGTTGCCCGATTGTTAATACGTCCAAACGAAGACGAATGTTGGCTGCCATCAAACGTCGCAAAAATAAATCCCCTCTGTAATTCCGGAAGTAAGAGAAACTGCGGATTGTATCCACATTCAATAGAATGATGCTGAAAACGATATCATCAATGCGAGCTGGGATAGGAAGGTAATACATTCGTCTCCATCTTTCCATTCTTGCATGGTCAAAGCGAAATTCTTCCAGAACTCCTAGTGACCGTTGCCGCAGCAAATCCAAAACACATAGAGGGAAGTAATCTTCTTTGATAAGGACTATTCGGATGATTTTGGGAAGAATCATCACTGTTCCTTCAGGCAACTCACATTTTTCATGAACACATGCACACGACAGTTTTCGGGTTCTATTTTGGGGTTCATTTACCGGAATTCGCGTTAATTCAAAGTTGCACTGCTTAAATGTGACATCAGTAAGGTGACGCATTGACATCAAAAATTTGACCATTTGGTCACAAGAAATCTTCACATATTTGAAATTTACTATTGTCACATTCTGGCCGGTCACCTCCCAGTATTTATTAAATATCGTGTTCCTCTTAAACGGGAAAAAATGAAAAAAGACATCCTTCCATTTCAACGTACTCTCGAAGTTAAGCCCACGAGCTATCGTAATCCAATCTTGTCGTAAGACACCGCGACAATTTTTGATTCTTGAGCATTGGGAGATGAGCGTATTCCAATTACGACAAACCAAACGCAGACGCTTCAAAGCAGGGAAGGTCGTAAACGAAATCAATCTATTCAGGACCTGTACCAGAGTGAGATTTTTCAAAATAACTATAGAACAGGTATTTAATAATTCTTAAAGACAAATTGTATTAAAATAAATATCTTCACATCTTGAGGTAAAAGTTTTTGAGGTCCCTGCTTCTCCGGTTCTTCTTGTTCCCTCTGCCCTATTGGAACCTCTTGTTCCCCCTGTCCCATTGGAACTTCTTGTTCCTCCTGCTCCATTTGATCGTTCTGGATGTTCTACTTTGCTTGCTACTACAACTATGAATAAGTGAACAACTTAGATAATTCCAATGAAAAATATCTTGTCAAAAATGATACTAGTCAAGTTTTCTGAGCTCAAATAAAAAATGAAAAAGTAGTATAAGATTTGTTGAAATGATTTCCCATTCTTGATTGTTTATTTTTTGTCAATTTTTCATTGTTTAATATGAGTGCATGTGCCCATTAGCAACACTATGAAATGTGCCGTGAAGAAGACTGTATCAAGGTCCATCAAAACTACTCAACCCGAGTTGAGTAGTCTTTTAGTACTGAAATACCAAAATACGAACAAGTATATATTGGGAACCTTTAGGAAAAACCTATTACATGGACAAGGAAGAAAAAAATGGGGTACATAGTCACTACTCGTTGTAGCCACATGTTAGCGCTACTCTCATAGTATAACATTAAAATAATTTCTACTTTTACACACTAAAATATTTTTGGAGACCAATGGAGAAACCGTAACATATAAACAAGGGGCCTTAACGAATTCTCCAGAAAATGGTATTTCGAATGACACCCACCACAATCCTCTGGGTAAAGAAGTTGCTATTCTTTCCGATGCAACTTTTAAACAGTGATTTCAGGCTTAATGTGCAGTTTTTGAATTTAAATAAAAAATGGCAAATAGCAAATTTGCACAGAATACATTAATAATACTGAAGCTTTATTGTTCTCAGATATTAAATATGTTAAAAAGAGTAATTATCATAACTATTACAGCAGTTATGTGTATAAGTAGTTGTAACAAAATGTGTGTAAACTATTCACACATAGATTTTGTTTTTTACATGAGACTCAAATTATAAAATAGTAGTGACAGAACGTTTCGAACAATCATTTAATGATCTTATTTCGCATCTTCTGTGTTGACTGCGTTCGTTTGTGAGTTTGTTACTGTAGAGGTAAAAGGAGAATCTTCCATAGGTGTGAATGAAATAGGAATTTTCCTTTCATTTGCAGGAGCCTTTTCAATGGCCAATGGTGCAGAAACCGAAAGAACTCCGTCAGAACTCAAACTGCAAGTGATGCTTTCATGTTTGACTCCTGCAGGCAAAGTGTATCGTCTACTAAATTGCCGAGACACGAATCCATGTTCATCTTTTTTCTCTTCATGCTTTCCAGTAATAACGACAAAACCATCCACTGTCTTTACATCCAATTCCTCAGGCTTATAGTCTTGAATATTTATTTGCACCTGAAATCCATATAAACATTTTACAACCGTTAGTAAAGCAATTAAGTAAACGAATCATTCAAATGGGTTCCCAAGATCATGATTTGTTACATAAACTGAAATGCAATTAATGTAAAATTGTAGATAGGAAAAAAATTGTGACTTACTTCGAAATTGGAGTTGTCTTTTTTTACAGTAGCCTCATTCTGGAATTTCTTCAGCTGCTGACATGCACTAGGTATGAGACTGGCCCAGCGTGTCTGTCCAAATGCAGGTGCACTGAAATCGTCCAAACTGTATGATGGCTGGAAGAGTCTCATTGCAGCTGGAGAACAGAAATTATCTTCGTAGTGTGGTCGAGCAACTGTAAAATACATTTTGATTTTTCTTGTTTGTATGTGAAGCTTTTTTCAAGTATTGACAATTGTGTGTGTGTTAAGGTTTGCCTTTTATTTCATGTACTTGCTGGTTTTATGCTTGCTTATTTCAGTACTTGCTGGTTTTATGTGAATGTAATTCTCAAGTGAAATTATGTCTCAAGTGAAAAAGTACAATGTGTGTATCGTAGCGTAGGAGTTCTTCTGGTTTAGCGTTTGTAGTAGAGTACAATGCAATGTCTGCGTTCAACTGATGAAGCTTTAAGTTTCTTCTTGTATATATACTACAGTCAGAGATCCAAGGAACCAACTAGAATGTGCGCCGAAATTCTCCCAGCTCCCACATAATACTGTAACAAGCATTGCAGGATATGATGCAACATTACGGACTGAACAGAAAGCTATTCTTACACTTGTACTACGCTAAATATTCTATGTATATTCTATGGAAAATCTAAAAATGACTTAATGAATCACACCGCTTTTTGCGTGGGTTTGTGTTTACCTATTGTATACTGACATTTTGACATGCATTTTGTAATTAGGTAATCAATACTTATCAGTCAATGAATATTTACGATATTAGTATGCATTTTATTATTCACAGACGATTGGCAATTTTAGGATATTATGTGCAATACTGTATTTATCATTGTGGACTTCCTATATATATTTTAATATGGAAATAACAAATGAACATGGAGAAACTATAAAATTAAGATAAAAATTTACTGAATTCTCTATTTTGGCTCGATGTATAAATTATATCAGTAATCAGTATTACCGAATTCATTATTGGTTTACTACATTGTGGAACGAGGTAAGAAATAACTTGAAATTATCCAATGTGATTAAGTGATTACTCTTGTCGTTTGAATGAAAGACCCTCCTTTGAAAAATCCTAGATACGACACTGCTTGGAACCTTTGGAAGAAACAAATGCTTTGAAATCATTAGGTTTAGGAAGTGGTGCTAGCCAAGAGATATCGTCAGCTTTCAAAACAATGGCATCCAGATAAAATCCGTGAGCACGAAGAAAAAATTAAAATTTCTTTAAATCAAGAAGCTTAAGATAAAATCTCTGTAATACTAATAAATACCAGAAGGAAACGACGATGTTTTAGAATCAATATGTAGTCATTTCAAATTAAACAAAAAGTTTTTATATTTTTTAAAGTTATTACGTGATGATTTCATGGGTAAGCTAAATGAAATATTGTACTTATGCACGATACTGTCCCTTTAATTAATAAAACCTAAGAAATAAGTATTTAGTTATTTTTGTTCGAATTTTCTTAATTTAATATATTCTCATTTGCAAAGAGAATGTATATGTAAAGACCATGAAGGGATATTTGCGTGTTTCAGTGTAGTTTAACTACTAAAATATTTTGGAGACGATTAGAGCAACCAAAACATATAAACGAAGAGCCATAACGAATTTTCCAGAAAATGGCCTTTCGAATGACATCCAAAACGATACTCTGGGTCCACTCTGAAAGAAGTTGCTAATTATTTCCCGATTCAACTTTTAAGCAGTGATTTCAAGCTTAACTTACAACCTTGGAGATATCAACCCTCACCCTTAAAATACCTATAGGGGAAAAGTGGGTCGGTTGGACCAGTGTGTCGGTTGGACCAGCTGCCATATCTAGAGAACCCCTTGCTCATCTT